>CAUYLG010052709.1:0-65856 GCA_963573385.1 Cacajao melanocephalus | reverse complement strand
AAAACAAAAAACAACCCCATCAAAAAGTGGGTGAAGGATATTAACAAACACTTCTCAAAAGAAGACATTTATGCGGCCAAGAAACATGAAAAAAAGCTCATCATGACTGGTCATTCGGAAAATGCAAACTAAAACCACATTGAGATACCAATCACACACCAGTTAGAATGGCAATCATTCAAAAAAATCAGGAGACAACAGGTGCTGGAGTGGATGTGGAGAAAATAGGAGTGCTTTTACACTGTTGGTAGGAGTGTAAATTAGTTCAATCTTTGTGGAAGACAGTGTGGCAATTCCTTAAGGATCTAGAATTAAATATACCATTTGACCCAGCAATCCCATTACTGGGTATATACCAAAAGGATTATAAAACATTCTGTTATAAAGACACATGTACACATATGTTTATTGCAGCACTCTTCACAATAGCAAAGACTTGGAACCAACCCAAATGCCCATCAATGATAGACTAGATAAAGCAAATGTGGCACATATATACCATAGAATACTATGCAGCTATAGAAAAGGATGAGTTCACATCCTTTGGAGGGACATGGATGAATCTGGAAACCATCATTCTCAGCCAACTAACACAAGAACAGAAAACAAAACGCTGCATGTTCTCACTCGTAAGTAGGTGTTGAACGATGAGAACACATGGACACAGGGAGGGGAACATCACACAATGGAGCCTGTTGGGGTGGGTGGCTAGGGGAGGGATACCATTTGGAGAAATACCTAATGTAGATGATGGGGTGACTGATGCAGCAAACAACCCTGGCACCTGTATACCTACGTAACAAACCTGCACATTCTGCACGTGTACCCCAGAACTTAAAGTATAATAATAATAATAATAATAATGGTGAAACCTTGGAGGTAGTTCAAGCTATCATAATCATTTTTTTTCTCCTAAGTACTTACAAATAAAACATCAATTTAAATATCATAGGACATCAGGAAAATGAATGAATAGCAGTACCTAATACTCATTCCCAACCCTCAACCTTCAAAGAAAAGTCCAAAAGAACAAATAAATAACTACATTTCTACAAGAGCATATGAGGTAAAGCACTGAAAGCAAGCAAGTGGTTAATACCTTGTGAATCGTGGAGACTCAGGATGGCCTTATACAGAAAAAAGCGAAAATCTCAACCACTGCTGCCCATTCCTCTGTCAGGACCAGCACAGAATAGGAGGCACTTTAAACTCTTAGAAAAAGGGTAAGCAGGCAGCATGCAGCAGCCCCCATTAATGCTATGGACATTTTCAGTCTTTGCTGCTTTAGAATCTGGCAGCCCTTGTGGTCTTGAGCCCAGTTTGGGGAGCTTCCAGGAGCTTGCATGGCTGCATTGCTCAGGAGAGGGAGTCCATGTTTTGCTCCCTCCCCCTTGTAACCCAAGCTGTTGCTGCACATGCCATCTTGTAACTGAAGCCAAGTAATCTGTCTACTGCTGAAAGTATTGACAACAACAGATAATATGAATAACTCGACTCAATAGCAAAAACCATATAATCTAATTTTTAAATGGGTACAAGATTTGAATAGATATTTTTCAAATGAAGACATACAAATGACCAACAGGTAGATAAAAAATGCTCAACATCATCAATATGGTTTTGCTGTGTCCCCACTCAAATCTCATCTTGAATTGTAGTTCCCATAATCCCCAAGTGTCATGGGAGGGATCCAGTAGGAGTTAACTGAATCACGGGGGTGATTTTTCCCATGCTGTTCTCATGATAGTGAATAAGTCTCACAAGATCTGCTGGTTTTATAAAAGGCAGTTCCCGGCACACTCGTGCCTGCTACCATGTAAGACGTGCCTTTGCTTCTCCTTTTGCCTTCTGCCACGATTGTGAGGCCTCCCCAGCATGAGAATGGACTAATACAATCAGTAATCATCAGAGAAATGCAAATCAAAACTACAATGATATATTATCTCACACCAATTAGAATGACTGCTACCAAAAAGACAAAAGATAACAAATGATGCCATGGATGTGGAAAAATTGAAACTTTTATACAATGTTGGTGGGAATGTATATTAATACATCTATAAAGGAAAACAGTATGGAGGTTCCTAGAAAAAATTAAAAGTAGAATGTTAATATGACCCATCAATCCCACTACTGGGTATACATCAAAAGGGAATGAAGTCAGTGCGTAAAAACCAGGCACAGCAAGACAAATACCACATGATCTCACTTATATATGGAATATAAAAGAGTGGATCTTAAAAAAGTAGAGAGTTTAATAGTGGTTACTAGAGACTGGGGAAAGAAGCAGGGAAGGGGAAAAGGGGAAAGACCAGTCAATGAATACAAAGTTATATTTAGGTTGGTGCAAAAGTAATTGAAATTTTTGCCATTGAAAGTAATGGCAAAAACCACAATAACTTTTGCACAAACCTAATAGGAGTAAGTTCTGATCTCTACTACACAGTGAGGTGATTATGATTAATAGTAGTGTATTGTGTATGTCAAAATAGCTAGAAGAGAGAATTTTGAATCTTCTAACCACGAAGAAATAATAAATATGAGATGATTAGCATATGAGACGAAATATTCTGATTTATTATACAATGTGTACATATATTAAAACATCACACCAAGTCCCATAAATATATAAAATTATCATGTATAAATTAAAAACTAAACAAAAAAATTAGATATCTGATATATATATGAGCTATATAGATATAGTTGTATAGGTATACAAATATGTATTTGGATATTTATTAGAACCCTAATTTCTATCTGGGCTTCATTTTCCTGTGTCATGATCTGGAACATTCCCAAAGCAGAAAGTCCTATATTAGCTAGCTGACTTTCAGGAGCAAGGCTGTATAGTTATAGTAGCTGATACAAGATATAAAACTCTCTGAAAGTATTTTGGGCTTAGGTATATTTGTATATATGTATAAATATATATATATATGTATAAATATATATATAGAGAGTCAAATATCTATATAAACAGATGTATATATGTGTGTACATATATATATATATATATATAGAAAGAGAGAGAGAGAGAGAGAGAGATAAAGCGAGGAGAGAAACAAATATCTCTACAAATATATCTAAGCCAAGCCCAAAGTACTTTCAGAGAGTTTGGGACATATGATGTATAGAGATCCATACATCATATATCCCAGAGATATTTGTATATGTATAGAGATCTATCTATCTATCTGTCTGTCTAAAATAGCTATATATCCACCGCCTCATGAGTAAACAGGATTTCTCTCTAAAACCTACTGCTTAAGGATACATCACCCAGAGTACTTTAAGAGAGTTTTATATCTTGTGGCAGCTACTATAGGTATACAGTCTTGCTCCCAAAAGTCAGTTAACTAACACAGGACTTTCTGCTTTGGGGAATATTCTAGATCATGGCACAGGAAGATGGGTCCCAAGCAGAAATGAGGGGGTCTAAGTAAGTTAAGAAGGCAGAAATTTAGATGTAAGACTATGGAGGTCCATGGAATTTGTGGGACAGGGAACTGGAGAAAACAGAGCTGTGAAGAGGGGCAATATATATATGGAGGTAATCCTTGGATGTTTGGCTGAGGACCAGATTAGCTGCAAAATTTAGCAGAGATAAGATACTGTAAGACTAGAAATCAAAATGAACTGCTGGAAGTGCTAGAATATACTGGATTGTTTATCCCAGTCAGAGTGCAAATGTCACAATAAGCACATTGGGCTTTGAATCGATGCCCCAGAAAGGCAAACTTTATGAGTAAGGATTACAGCCTAAAGTAGGATATACACCCTAGTACTAAGGAACGTGTAGCTAAACATGGCCAAAAAAATAATAAAACCCATTCTGACTAGATCAAGAATATTCATTAGTTACGTAACTGTTGGTCAAAGTAAAAATCAACCCTTAGCAAAGAAAACAGCACAATGCAGAGTCCCTCTAATTCATGTTTACAATATTCAGAATTAAATTTAAAAAATTACTTGACTTGTAAAGAAGTTCAGAAATATTACTACTAATCAAGGCTAAAAATGATTTAATAAAAACAGATTATCCAGACTTCTGAAATAATGAACAAACATTACAAAACAGTTCTTATAAATCAAACATTCAAAGGAAAAAGTGAACATGTATAAATAAAAGATGACTATCAGCAGAGAAAAGGAAACTCTAAACAAAATTAAAAGTAAAAATTCTAGAGCTGAAAAACATATAATGTCTGAAAAGAAAAATGCACTGAGTGGCTTTAACGTAAAATTAGAAACAGTGGAAGAAAGTGGCATTGATTTGAGAAAAATAAAAATTATTCAACCTGGACAAAAATGGAAAAGAATATTATAAAAAAGTCTCAGTGCCATATAGAATTTCACATGTATAGAATAACGTATGTGTATGTGAAGTTACCTCTCAAAAAGAAAAGAGAAACGTACAGAAATATATATATATTCTAGTTATAAGAAGAATAATCAACCTCTTATAGAAAACTATGAAATCTAGAAAATGATGTAAAGACATCTACAAAGTACTTAATTAAAAAAAAAAGTCTATTGCCAATTAGAATTATATATCAAGATATTTCGTGATAAACAAAACCTAAAAATATTTGTCACCCGTAAGACTGTACTAAAGGAAATACTAAACAAGTGGCAAGGTGAAGTAAATTTTATCACATGGACGCTGAAATTTATATTCAAAGAAAAAGCAAAAATTGCAAACATGCTGGTAAATACAGAAATATATATTGTTTCTCTTAATTTTTAAAAATAAGTGATGATTTAAATAAAAAATAACATTGTATTACCAGATTGATAGTATACATGGATTAGAAATAATACATCAATAGCAAAAAGAAAGGATGGTGAAAAATAGAATTATGCTGTCAATAGACTCTTAACCTGTTTGTCTTTTTAAGTGGTACAATACTTAATCTAAGTTGACTCTATGGAGTAAAGGAAATGACATATAATCCCTGGAGAAAATGTCTAATATAATAAAAGATGTATAACTCAAAGGAAATTAGAAGATAAAAACTGGTATACTAAAAATAGTAAATTGATGCTAATAAAGAGGGAATGGAGGAATGTAAGAATAAAAAAATATCACTGAGACAAAAAAAAGTAAACACCATTAGGTAGATATGTTACTAATTACATTAGAAGTAAATGGACTAAAAATTTCAATTAAAAGAGTAGTATTATCATACTGAACAACCAGACCAATGAAGCACTTTTTAAAGTGCTTAAAATAAAACACTTTAAATATACAGACACAGATAGAGTGACAATAAGAGGAAAAAGGAAATGTAATGTGCACACGAAGCATAAAGAAGATGAGATGGTAATATGACTTTCAGACTAAGTAGACATCAAGAGAAGGTGCATTACTGGTGATAAAGTGGAATAGTTCATAATGATTAAAAGACTGATTAATTAAAAAGCTATGACAACCATAAATGTTCATGCAACTAAAAACAGCATTTTAAATATATATAAAAAATGAAAGAAGAAAAGGGTAAGATAGACAAGTCTATAATGATAGGTGTAGATTTCAAAATTCTCTGTTAGCAATATCAAGAAAATGTAATTTATAGACAAAAAAATAAGAGTATAAATGATAGTAAAAGTCAAACAATGTAGTCAACTAACTTGACCTAACTGACATGTATAGAACATGGTAACCAATCACAGCAGAATATACATGTATTTCTTTGTGAAATGTTTGCCATGACAAATTATATGCTCGGCCATAAAATAAGTCTTAATAACTTTCAAATATGATAATCTTACAGAGCATGCTCTCTGACTTCTACAGAATTTAAATAGAAATCAACAAAAGTAAGATTTCTCAAAAGCTACTAATGCAATACAATGTTAGACCAAACAATTTTAAATAACTCATGGGTAAAAGGAGAAATCACAGCATTATTAATTTCACACTGAATAATAAAGAAAAGGCAACATCAAAGTCTGTGGGATACGGTTATACTAATGCTTAGAGGGAGACTATATGTGTAAACATTTGTATTAGAAAAAAAAGAAAACTTTGCACAAATGATAAGTTGGTGCTTAAGTAATTGCAGTTTTTGCCATTAAAAGCAAAGCCAAACTCTCTCTCCCTGTAAATTACCAAGGGAAAATGTTAAATTTACTCTCCTTATATTTAACTTGATAAATCGTCATATTAGCAAGCTAAATAAAGGAGAGCAAAGTTAACCTAAAACATGTAGGAAAAAAAAACAATTAACAAAGAACAGAAATCAGCGAAATAGAAGAAAAAAGAAAAGAGAAAAATAAAATCCAGACTTCTCAATCCAGAATTCTATGTGAAGACACATTCTGCTACCCAAAAATTTAAGGAATGTGTCACCTATAAGACAGCACTAAAACAAATACTAAAGGAAGCCTTTCAAAAGACTATTAAAATGAATAATCCCAAGAAATAGTGCTTAGAAAGAGGCTATAAAAATGTAAATCACCAATCTCAATATTCAAAGAGAAAATATCACTTCTGATTTTACAACTGTTACAAAATGACATTACAAATGACAGATTATCAGGAACAACCTTATAAAAATAATTATGACTATCTATATAAAATGGACTAATCCCTTGAAAAACACAATGTACTGAAACTGACACTATAAGAAATAGATCTGAATAGTGCCATATTTTTTCAAAACATATAATTGAAATTAACAAAACATTTTCCAGAAAGGACATTTCAAACTCAGTTGTGCAGGTGAATTTCAGCAAATATTTAAGAAAAAAATAAGACCAATATCACCCAAATATTTGCACAAAATAGAGAAGAAAAAAACATTTTCCAACTCATTTTGTAAAGTCAGCATCACACCATTTCCGAAAGCTGACAAGTACATTATAAGAAAAGGAAAGTTACAGGAAAATATTTCTAGTTAATATACTTCTATATTCTAAGAAGTTATCTTAGAAAATTGATCTTGTATGCTTAAAGGCTAAAGTCAATTAATATACTTATGACCCTTTCAAGGGACTTAAGACTTTGAATTTTAGATTGTCCTATGAAAGTTCTGGTTTGGTGCTTATTAAAAATTAATACTGAGATGAATAAATTTTATAGAAGTTAGTGTTTATTATGACAAGCTCAAAGTAAGACCCTAACAGAAGAAATCAGGTTGGGAATCTTCCATGAACAAGACTTTGTTAACAGTCTCAGTTCCTTGTGGGAGATACCGTCGGGAAGGTGCAAATGGTGTTTGTTTTTGAGGTGTACCAGGCCAGATAGCATTCACTGCACTCTAGTTACACGGTTAAACTATATCTACATATAAGAAACCAGTTTAACCACATATGTATGTAACTAGTTTAACCATATGTGTATATGTGTGTGTATGTGTGTGTGTGTATATATATATATATATATATATATACACACACGTACATATATATATATCCTTACTGAATTTTTGTCTATGTATAATATATATATATATATTATATATATATAAATATATGGTTAATATATTTAACCATATATTGTATACTCACTAGTCACTGGTAGTCACTAATCCATTGAAATATCTTATTGAAGGGGAACGTGTGGGCGCTCTTAGTTTTATGGCCCTGAAGTAAGATTCCAGGTATAGTTTCAGTATAGTCACCCCCAATTATCATGGGCCCAGAGTGAGGAGGGTGGCACTCCTGAGCTACCCTCTAATATATACCCTCCCACTAATATATATAAGATATAAAAATATTATATATATATGTATATGTTATACATAGACAAAAATTTAGTAAAGGTATAAATGATAGTAAAGGTTAAACAATGCAGTCAACCAACTTGACCTAACTGACCTTTATGGAACATTATGCCCAATTACAGCTGAATATACATTTGTTTCTTTGTGGAATGTTTATTATGACAAATAATATGTTGGACCATAAAATAGGTCTTAATAATTTTCAAATATTTTAATCTTGATGACATAGATATTTTATGTGTGTGTATATAGTGCTTTAGTGATACACAGCACTATATATATGCACACACATATATATTTATATATATATATCACTCTATCATTCTAAAACTAGACTAACTTATATTCTATGGAACCTATCAATACTAGAAGATATTCATGTATTTTTTGTTTTTGTTTTTCTTCCTATTGTAATGTAAGTTCCTTAAGGAAGTGATTCTGTTTTTTTTTCAATTTAATGTATATTCAGTGCATTTAACAGTGTTTAGGACACTGAAGATGCAAAATTAATCCCACTTGGATGAATGAATAAATGTATAAATGAATGTGAGCTATATTTTCAAGTGCTAAGAATATAAAATTGAGAGAAAAAATTAGAAGCTTGGCATAGAAGTATAATATTTGTACCTTTTTGAAAGCCTGCAAATAAAAATATGTTTTATTTGTTGTCACTGCCCTGAAAATGTACCTCAAGTTTTCATATTTTAAAAAACCTCTGTGAAGATGGAAGTACCAGGACTGGTAATATATTTACTAGAAAACAACTTGTATTCGTCTGTTTTCACACTACTATACAGAACAGCCCAAGACCGGGTAATTTATAAAGAAAAATGGTTTAATTGACTCACAGTTCAGGATGGCTGGGGAGGCCTCAATAAACTAAGAGTCATGGTGGGAGGGGAAGCAAGCTCATCTTACGTGGAGGCAGGCAAGAGAGCAAGGGCGAGAGAGAGCGACAGACAGGGCAGGAAGAGAAAAGGAAGGAGCCCCTTATACAACCATGATATCTGGTGAGAACTCACTCACTATTATGAGAACACATGGGGAAACTGCCCCCATGATCCAGTCACCTCCTACCAGGTCCTTCCCTTGACACATGGGGATTGTGGAGATTACAATTCAAGATGAGATCTGGTGGAGACACAGAGCCAAACCAGGTCATAACTCGATGTGTGTTAACCTACGCAAGCAGAACACTTTGGTCAGCACCTGAAAAGGGTTATGTATGGTCCCACCCAAAGGTGGAGAAAATAGCCAAAATAGGAACATAGGAAAATACCCAAGATAAAAGCTTCATAATTTTTCTCAGGGCAAACTGTAGATGAGAATACGATTAAATCTAATGTCATTAGGATTTTATTGAGGCAACTAGACCCCTTTTCCCTCGGCCCTTAAGACTGCTGTATTATGCAATGACAGTTTCTTAAAATGAAAAAAGATCAATCCCACAATTTTTAAAAAAAATCAATTGTCCAATGGGAAAGAGATGGATTACCATTGATTGCATCCTGCCTGTGTTAGGGATGATGGATGCCTGCAGTCATGGCATTGATCTTCGGGAACAGGCTTACATTGTCTTGCATGGCTTATTATGGGGCCACCCACTCAGAGGATGCATACATACACAATAAATTTCACATTTTACATTCTATCAGGGTCTTTTTTGCTACTCTTTTGCTCATATGACTCTGACTGTGTCACAAAAATTAAGCATTGTTACTTGCTTTTAAAAATTTGTTCAGATAAGATGAACATAGAGAACTTCTGGACAGGCAGTACAGTAACAGGATGGGAGAACAGCCATGTAAATGATCTTCTGGCAGTGACTATAGTTTGTTTCTAAGTGAAGTGCCTGAAAGGTCATCCTGTAACTCAAACAAATCCTTCATACTTTCAAATAACCAAGGGATGTGTGAGATATTATACGTTTATTCCAACACGCACCATTTGAAGATGATAAATATTAGCAGTTCAGTTGCAATTTATACACTCTATGAAATAAGTAATATATAATTTTTTGACCAATGATGACTTACTTGTTTAGTGGAATGTATTGTGACTTCAAGAGGACAATTTTCAATTAACTATTATTTCAATTGTATGTCCTTCCTTGAAAAAATATATTTCAACCTCATCTACTATTTCAGGAATCACAGAACTCTGGACTGGTAACAAAAGCCATTACAGGTGCTACCATGTGTCTGCAGTTGCATTGACGTGTTTACTGAATTCAGAGGCTGGGTTACACAGTCATCTCTTTTGCTCACTGATCTACTTGCTAATGAGCAAAACTGCCAAATGTACATTTAGGGGGTGCTTGTTAGAACTATTTTAAGCATTGTGATGCCATGTAAACAAAGCAAATGTTAACTTTTCTTTATAGGCATAGTAGTTGTGGTACTGTTTACACAGTATAAGGAGGATACAAATTTGATGAGTACTCATAAATAGGAAATATATATCTTTTTAAGAAACTAACCTAAGTCAATGAGGCCATTCAGCTGATATCAAGGTTTCTTTGTTGTTTATTATTATTATTTTATTATTATTATTTTTGTTTTGCAAATGTTAGTAAACTAACCTTTTAACTAATGGTTAAAGGAAGGTTAATTTAACTAATGGTTAAAGGAAGGAGTAGAGTACTTTATAAAGAAAAGAACTCTCATTGCTAAGTTTTACCAAAAGTAGTAACATTTCTTGGTAAGTATGTATGGAAGAGTCATACAAGCTGTTCTATATTTTGAAATAGTCTTTGACCTAGACTATGATCACATGAAACTGCCCTTGAATGAATGATCTTTCCTTAGACACAACAATAACAACTAAAAATAACAAATAATTGACCGTTTGGTGTAGACAGGTATTAACCAGCATATCTTTTTTATACATCTATTTAATATATTTGGAAAGTAACATATTTAATGCTCAATTATCTTAAGCTAGATTACTGAATAGACATAATAGTTCTAAACTGAAAATTTCCATTTAGGGGGCACAGATAAACAACATAGCCAAGAGTTACTATCTATCCTGTAAAAAAGTATATGAAAATGAAAAAGTGAATGGAAACAAACTTCCCCAAGACTCTGTGACCGTCTTCATATTTTCTCTGTGTGACACTGGGAAGTCAACTCTCTATTGATTCTATTGATTGCTGAGTCTTAACAAAATTAACCCTAAATTACTACCTGAGAAAATAGAATGAAGCATAGGACAGTGTCAGCCATATTTGGAAGTGGGTCTGAAATTAGGTGATAGCCAAAAGGTACAAAATAGTGAATCTCCAACTTTGGATAGTTAATTTTGAGCCCACTTTGAATATAGTCTCATGAAATGGAAATGGAAACCTGAAGAAGAGGAAACATACACAGAAGAGGGTAGAGGGGCTACAAAGAAAAGAAAGCGTGTGAACACAAATGCATTGCTGGGAAACACTGAGGCTGGTTCAAGAGACATTGGAAAGGCCATTTTTTGTTTGTTTCTTTCAACTAAAAATTTCTGATGCAAATCGTGAGAATATCACAGTAAACAAAGGATCTGATGGATTCATCAGATAATAAAGACAATTAGCTAAAGTGTATAAAGCACTCCAGTGGAGGCTGGCTATTCATAAATGTTGGATGTTATAATTAAAATGTGAATTTTTTCATCTGGATTTTTCATGGCTAGTCCCAATATTATATAGAAAGGTCCAGGAAATTGAGGAAATATATGCTGTATTATCATATTAGTAAAAGTTGACCTGCTGACAGTTTGGCAATCAGAAAACATATTAATAGATAATTTATGTTCACTATTTTTATTTAAAAAATTGTTATGATAAACTAGCAATCCAGGCATGTAGATCTCTACCAGAGAGAAAAAACAAACCTTCATTGGATGCATATGTTTCAGAGATCACCTACACTATCTGCTTTGTTTCTTATACTGTACTATCTCTGTGAAGTAGAAAATATTACTACCATGTTTATTGGTGATAAAACACTATGACTCAAGCTAAACAGAGCTACTTACACCGTATCAAGGAATTATACTTTAAAATTCAATTTTAAATCCTTTGATGGTGTGAAACATCTCAATTTCTCACTGAAAACAGGAGTTTGTATTGACTTTGTATCATATAAATGCAGTTGTACCCTAATTCTGAAATGTAATATGACTAAATCGGTACCTCTTTTCTAGGGGATTACACTATATATTTTTTTCTTTTCTGGGCACTATGGAGACATTTTGTCATATTTACATTACTTTTGTATCCTTGAAGAATATACTAACAGCATTTTTCTGAAAATGAGCACTGCGTTTTTTGACTGAGATGACTGAGTGTAATGTTGCTATCATCCCTCCATGTAACACTCTTGTTCTTCAGGCACTGAATGCTTGATGGAACCCGTAAGAAATACAGCCCCTACCTTCGAGGAGCTTATTTTTGCCGGGACATTAAACCAACTTATTTCCTGGTGAGCAACTCTTCTAAGTCTTTCAGCATTGAAATTGATCAGTCTCATCGTAAAAGGCTTCTTTTACTCATAAGACCATCTGGAAACTGAGAGATGTACATGTAAGTTGCATTCTAAAGAGCAGAGTCAAGCTCACACCAGAAGCTTGCTGATAGAGTGGAAGGCTGGCGAGTGCTGATGTTTACCAACAAACAATATCCTTTGTAATGGGCTTACAGGGGGAATGAACATTGGCCATTTGGATGTACTAACCTGCCCCTCCCTTTTAAAATATTGATGCTTGTCCTGTAGGCACTAATCATCCTCTGTTGTGGTTAATTGGAGGCACTTAGACCCACTGCTAGCTTTTTGCTCTGATAAATATTTAATCACAGAGGGGAATGCTCCTTTTTGAGAACACACATCAGTCTGTGACTCTTGAAAACAGAACAAAGGGCACTGCTACCTGGAAGGAGCCTTCACTGCATAGTCCAGGGTTGAGAAAAGCCCACCTAATTACCTCTGCTGAGAAGCACCAGTCTCCTCACTGACTATCTGACATTTAGACATTTCTCTCCTCACCTCTTCTCGCTGGTGTGAAAAGGAACTGAATACAAAATGAAAGTCCACTTTGCTAGTGAATTTCCTACCCACCACAAAGTTAGGCCATGGATACGTGGTATGTCACTCTAACTGTGGCATTTTTCTCTCCAATTAAAAATAATGGATGATATTGGCCTGTCAGCCTGCATGGTATTCCTGTAGGGAGAAAATTAGTTGGTATCTCTACAGAGCTATTGTCCACTAATTTGAAGTTCAAGGTCTGACTGCGATCCATCTCTGTGTCTCCCCGAGTTACAGTGTGTCATTGAGAATCCGCGTTTCTCATGGGAAGACTCTGACAGGCACCGTTACAGGTGAACCCATTTTTCCTGGAACAATTTTCATGCAAACTGGGAGTGAAAGTGAAGAAAGATGATCACATCTTTCAATTATTCAACTATATTTCCTGGAACAGTCTTCTGAATTTGTCAGTAGCTGCTTCATCACTGGGATTTTAATGTATTATATTGGCCAATTTTAGATGACAATTACATTTGGAGAATAACAACAAAGAAAGAATTTCTTAATATATGAGATATTAGAAGAAAAGAGAATATTCAGCCACCATTTGGTCAAAGGAAACAAACTGTTCTACTTATGTGTGTATGTATCCTCTTTATATATTGATTCCTCAGGTTAGAGAAGCATATACACATTTTTGGTTTGTCCTCTATTCTTGGTGGAAAAAAATGCTGATAATTTTAAAATTGGATACAAAGAGCTGAAGAGGTGCAAACTACATTTAATTAAATCTTGTAAGCCAAAGGTGGTTTTTAATAGTTAAAAACATTTCATTCCTCTTGAATTACTCCTCCTTAGCCTTCAGGCTCTTCTCTTTCAAAGGGAGTGGTATTGCTGAGGCAGACAACTTTCTTTGAAAAGAATTATGTCTTGGGTTATAAATAGAGTCAATTTTAACTACTGTTTGAAAATCACCATTATATCCTCATCTCTAAAGATAGCAAAACAAATCTAAAAGCAATATAAAAGAAAAAAATAATAAAATACTAAAAGGATAAAACAAATTATTTCAAGACATAACCAATAACCCCCAACTCAGCAGTCCTGCAATAACCAGAACACAGCTAAGACAGAGCACTGGGAAGGGGGAGTTTGTATAGAGATTTTAACTTCATATTATGTAACATCTTTGCATTATAGTTCTTTAAAAATGTACTGAATTACCTTCAAGCTATCAGCTACAATTTCAAACATATAACATGAGTAAAGATAAATTTGTAATAAAAATGTCTTTAATTCATTAGTTTTCTTATATTAAAGAAACATGTTTAATATGTTTATACAGTTGCAGCTAAAATACTTAGATACTTACGTTGCTTTAATTCATTTAAAAATTACATCTTAAACACTTCTTTCATACTGTTAACATTTCACTTCATCTGATAGTAAGTTAATTTTCATTTTTTCATAAGTGCAGATAATTTTGCAATGAACATTTGTTCATTAGTATTATATATCTTCCTCTACTTATGGACGTTCAGGTAGATAGCCTCAGATAAGATCTCACAAATTTGAAATCTATCTCAAAGTTGCAAGAATAATAATAATTAGAGACTTGCTACCTTAGCTGCTACCCAAGAAAATACTGAAAAACAACTGTGAAATTGAGAGAGGAGTAAGGAAAAAACTGGCCAGGAAGGCAATTAGGATGGGTCTTCAGTTGAATTCTTTCAAACCAAAGAACAGCCCCCAGGCACAGGTAAGGGATCTTGCACAGTGGGCCTTGCCTGAGACATGCCCACAGCCTCATAGATAAGAAAGGCTACACAAGAGATTGCTCAGACATGCCTGCAGTGCAAAACTTTGTCCCCTCACACATGCACAGTAAGGGGAATAAAGCAATATGGAGTAACTCAAGCTAAGGGCCCACATGCAAACTAGGGGGATGGGGTGGAGCAACCAGAAATTATGCAAATGAGATGCCTAGCCCGCATTGGTTTCTTATAAAAGCCTCTGTATTCATCTGTGAAACTGAAACCCTTCTTCAGGACCCCTCTCTGTGGCAGACAGCTTTTTCTTTTTGGCTTATTTAACTTCTGCTCTAACCTCACCCTCAGAGATCTACATCCTTGATTTCCTCGGCCGTGAGACAAAAAACATGTGCTGGCACTCCAGAGAATGAGGCTGTTCCAAAATATTTAGAAGGTGATAGTTATGGACCAATTGCTTTGTGGATTTTTCCACTATCTCCCCTAGTTTTAACAGACTAGTGAAATATCCTGTGTCAGACAAAATCAAGTAGCACTTCACAGCAAGCAGTGAAATATGTATGTTCATGAGTTCCACATTTAGTAAACATACAATGATTACCCTAAACACATCCCAAAGAAAGGAACATAGGAGAGTAAATCTACCTACTTCAGTTGTCTAATTTTAGAGACGAAACTGAGGTCCAGCTAAGAGAAAGGTCTTGTGAACGCTTTGTTTCCTGCTTCCCAGTTCATTAGTCTTTGGCCTGTAACTGTACTTCCCCTTCAAGGGGGCAAAAAAACTAATTTCTGCATAAAAATGCGGTTTAATTTTCATTGTGTTTAGGAAAATCAGGTTACGGAGTCTGTGGATTAGATGTGAGTCTTTGATGTAGTAATATTATAAGAACTATGACAATGATACAGATAACAGCAACTGAGATATCTTAATATCATTTGATTTATAATGATCACAATTGAATTAGGATATAGTACCTTGTTTAGATTCCACAATTGATCTATAGGGTGCATCCATGAGAGAAAAATAAAAGTGATTAACTGTTGAATTTTCCTTATAACTTGAAAAAAAACACATTAGCCTCTATTAAGCTCGGAAATAACAAACTGTTTGAGGGTGATGACTTAAGAAGACTTCAAGTATAAAAAGGAATATGACTCAGAAGATACAGAGCTGTTACATATTACTGGGAATACCAGAATAGGAAGTGAATTTGAAATGGATCAGAAGGGACTTAAGTTAGACAGAACAAAACACAGTATAATGGATTTGAAATGCAACTTTACTTTTTTTTATGTGCTAAGAAAATGTATTCCCAGGAGAACTGGAAAAGCCAAAAGAAAAAAGAAAAGGACAATATCTGTCTAAAACATTAGTGTAGATGTCTACCAAAAGAGAAGATAGAGAATTCTGAGTTCCTTTCCAATCCCCTCTAATTCAGATTTCAGTGACTAAAAATGCAAAATCTCCAAGCTAAGTATATCTCTCTAAGATATAAGTCTTCACATATTTAAGCTTAGAGCAATAAATCACATGCAGAATCCATACAAAGTCATTTAACTCAAAAATAGAAATAGTCTCTACTCTTTCAGAAATTGTTTAGAACAAAAATGGAAAGGAATTTAATGTATAAAGTGAGAGATAGTTGCAAGGAAAATGACTTATGGCATATAAATGCAGATTTTTATGAGACACATACATTCAGTAGATGGATTTATGACACAGAAAGAGTTTCAGATGGCATTTAATCTTATTTAGTTAAACAGGATACTGAAACACACTATTTTTTATTTACAAAAGGAAAAGCTTATTAAAAATAATACCTTTGAAATCAGACTCTCTTTTTCTAGATTAAACTAAAGTTAGATAATATTTTATGTGACACCAATCTGTTGTCATAGCTAACACTGCATAGGGGAAATGAAATGGAAAGTTTTCAAGGAGACAGTTCTTTGGTGACACAATGCTCTTCGAAGCTAGCACTGCATTTCATTTCAAAACCCTCTCTCCACTCCTACAACTGCACCATTTCCACAATCTGTTTGACACCCCCTGTGCCAATAGTGTAGGACACAATTACATAACATTATAGGATAGAAATACAGGAAATCTTTATTAGTTTTCTGTTTCTGCCATAAGAAATTTATCACCATCTCAGTGGCTTAAAATAACATGAATTTATTATTTTACGGTTCTGGAAGTCAGAAGTCTGAAATAGTCACATGCAGTTAAAATAAAAATGCTTTCCTTTGTGGAGGCTCTATAAAAGAATCCATTTTCTTGCTTTTTCTCCCTTCTAGAGTCTGCCTACATTCCTTGATGGTGGCTCATTTAAAGCTCAGCAATGGTGTGGGCTAGGCCCTCTCACATGTTACTCTGACCTCTTCTCATTCATGCCTCTCTTGCTAAGTACCTTTGCGATTATATTGGGCCCACCTGGATAATTAAGGATAATCACCCATCTGAAAGTCAGTGATTAGAAATTTTAATTTCATTTGCAACTTTAAATGCCCTTTGCAATGTAACCTAACATATTCTCAGGTCCTGGAGTATATATAGCACGTGAGTATCTTTGGAAAGGAGGGGCGTTTTTCTGCTTCAGCGTCAAAATGGCGTGCACGCTTGTGTGTGCCCACGCGTGCACGCTTGTGTGTGCCCACGCGCGCACGCACACATGCACACACATGAACACACACATACAGGAAACTGAATCTACAAATAAACTTGGGGACCTTTCTCTGCCACAACTTTAGATAAAAAAGGAGTTTCCTTTTGCAAAACTGTGTGTCAAAACTAGGGCTGCTGACTCACATTTTAGCCAGATCACTGTCTCATAGTCATTCTCAAAATGACACAGCCAAAGTGAAAATAAGAGGAAATTGAAACAAATCCTGAAGAGTCTTTCGTGAACAGTGAATTTTCGTTTTCTTTATTCACTTTGAAATTCACTAAAAAGCTAATGTTGTGGACATGGAAGATATAGAAGAAATTTGCAGTAACAATATTGTTGTAAAAGTGAAAGGATTCTGTTATTCAGTATGTGATAAACATTGTTACAGATAAAATTAAAGGGCAAGAATCTCAGTGAAATAATGTATCAATTCAACTATTTTACACCACATGCTCAGGAATACAAAAAACCTGGAAGAAAGACATGTGGGTTGAATTAAAGTGGTAGGCAGCCCTACTTAGGGAGCTAGTCTTTGTGTGAGCAAATAGCCAAGTGTTTGATTAATGGGAAGAGAGCTATAAAGAAATACATATTTTTAATGACGATAAAAATAGCTGAACCACTTTCATATTGTGGTTTTCTTGTTTGTTTCACCGGCTATTCCTCAGGAATCTCATCCACACTACCCTATGGACTAAAAGGAAAAGCTCTTTAAATATCTTTGAAAAGGCTTCCATGCCTTTCTAGTTGCATTTTAGATGACCAACCATGTCATGTCACACTGGAGGATGTGCGATTTGGATCTTTTACGACCTGGAGCAATTCACTAAGTCTAATTCCAGAGGCTCTAGCAAAGGCAAAATTTACATTCGTGATTCACTAGATAAACTTTGACCATATATTAAGATACTAATGGCTCTATCAGTAATTTACTAAAACTGGCTTTTATGGGTAAAATGGAATGTCATGTTGAGTGATATGTGCTCTCTGTAGTCCTTGTCAGAATATCCTAGAGAGTACCGTTTTTTTTAGCACTATTATCCAGGCATTCTTAAATCCAGATTCAGACTCACTGTCAGAGTTTTTTTAAAACTCTACATCAATCAAGACATTTAAAAATGTTCTATACAATCAAATAGATTAATGATCAGTGCTTTATTTCCACATCCAAGAAATGGACAGTTATACCAAATGATAATGTTCATCTCCTTTACATCCCACAGAGCATGTGACATTTCAAAAATTATCCACAGTTATTGCAAAGTATACATTTTTCACATTTGCTTATGTTTGTATATTAGATTCAGCATGTTCGTAAGATGCAGATTATGATTTTAAATGTGTGATGCTTTTGAAGGACATCAATAAAAGCTGATGTCTGAAGTGATTCTGATATGTAATCTAAATACTAGTGAAGATGAAAGAGTCAAGAATCAGACATATGCACTGAGAATAGTAATTTTTGTTTTTGTACAAAAAAAAAATCAGATATATGCACTGAGATATGTGCACTGGGAATAGTAATTTTTGTTTTTGTACCAAAAAAATCAGATATGTGCACTGAGAATAGTAATGTTTGTACATTTTCTATGGGTAAAGTTTAAATCTTTAAAGAAATATTAAGATCTGATAAATAGTCTACTTTCATGAATCCCACAAATTCATCCCATGACATGCTTTCAAGTGAAGAATGAATGTCAGTGCTTTTTGTTCCATGTGAAAAATATTTGGGCTGCACAGACTATCAGGAACAAAGAAAACATAGCAAACTTGTGTTCACAACATCTTTGGTTTTCTTTAACATAAAATGAAATGTCTTGGCATTTAAATTCAAGACAAACTGATCAATTATTAAGAGTGCCTTGAAGTTTTTATTTAAGATTTAGCACCTGCTAAAGTTCCTGAGTGAAGTCGGTACTTAGAAGCTTCCTGCATTTCCTGAGCAGGGTCCTTGCATGTCCTTAATGCATTCCACCATCTAAACAAAAAATTCACTTTATTTTTGGAAAATATATATTGAACAGTATTGAAAATCAGTGAACGGCCAAGATTAATTCGGTGTGTCTTTTTTTTTTCATTACAAATTACTCATTACTTCCTTATCTTTACAGAATATTCAGGATACAATTATAGGGACCGAGAGTGGGCTTTTGTCTTGTCCACCTCATTCACCATTTTGTGTTGAGAAAAACACGTTAGCTATTAGATATTTGTTACCCAGGTGAGTTCTGTCTATTAGAGTAAACCAGTGCAACTAAAAGGAGCAAGTCCTTGAAGTTATTATGTCCTTGACTGGAAAAAAGCAAATACACCCTAAACGCTTGCTCAAGAGACCATTTCTTGGTGTTGTGTGTGGCAGCAAGGATCATCGTCCAGGGCTCAAAGGTTAACTGGGTTGTTAAATTTGGGCTCAAGTTACCATCACTCAGCTGTGTTTATTGGATATTCCTTGGAGAAGGTATAAGGGCCAGCATTGCTATACTCTGGTTTTGAGATACTGGAGAGCGAAGGAGGTAAAAGAAATAGAGGAAACTGAGACAGAGCAAGAGAACACTGATGCAAATGTCACTTTTGAATGTGTTCTAAAATGTAAACGATGAACACGGATACCTCGGCTGTTTATAGCCTGAATAGTTGCCACAGAAGTTACCGACATTCAGCCAGTGCCTATCAGCATAAAAGCACAAGGAAAAAAAATGTTTTGAGAAGTTAAAGTGCACAAATGTCTGCACACGCTAAGTTATGCTTTGTACTGGGCAGCTCTGCTCATTAAATTTCAGGAGTTTTAACAGAGTTAGGACTAGATAAAGATTATTTTTTCATTGAAATATATGAATGGCTGCCTTTAACACATCATATTTTTCCAGAAATATAGGTGTGTTTTTCTGGAGGGACATCTAATATATGCAAACTTGGGTTTAAAAGTATATAATTTGAGATGGAAAACTATGTACATTCATAAAATAATGCCCTTAAGTAGAGCATTTAAGCTGTAGTTGAATTTCCAAACTGAATTAACTATTTTAAATTTCAGTAAAAGGATGCTATAGCCACTGGAGTCTGTCTATCTATCTATCTATCATCTATCATCATCATCATTATCATCATCATTTTCTTTATTTTAGCTCTTTGATGTTTATTTGCTACTAAGGTTCTAGGTATTCTGTACCTAGAATATATTCATTTACAAATAATAGATTAATTTATACAATAATACTTTGTCATGTCCAAGCTTTACAACAATATTGTAAAATCCTAATTTATAAGAAAACTGACTCTCAAAACAGATAAGCAATTTGCTGAAAGCCACACAGATAATGAACAGCGTGATTCAAATACTCTGGCCAAGACATGTTGAAAGCAGTCTGCCTTCCACAAGGGACAGCTTCATCTAAACCAAAAGAACAGAAAGGAATGGTAACGCTCTTCATAAATTTATCTATACTTCAATTCTCTTAGGGCAAATACACTTTTTATCTCGATTTAGTCAGATCAGCTTTTTGTGGAAACAAAATTTAAAGGAGAGCTGCTAACTAATTCCTGTTTGTGTTGCACCGGGGCCATATGGCTTAAGATACTTATGATATAAAAATACAACATTGTTAAAATACACTTACTAAATGTATTTTTTCCTCCTCCTCCTCCAAGTGGAGAAAAATGATGTGTCATCAGTATTGACATGCTTTTACTATACTGTTATTCCTGAACCACCTTGAAGGGAGGATTCAAGGAAGGTTCATTTGTTATATGCCTACAACAATAGATAGATTTCAATGGCTTCTCTCCATTATTGTATTCACAGCAGATTTCCTATTGTATGATATAACATGATATATACAAGCAAGGAGAAAAATTCCCAATCTGGTTTATCCTTTTTGGGGGATGAATGTTAAGCAGTATGTTTTACTCTCTGTCTTGGTTTCGTATTGTTTTGAGATACTTTATTGTAAATGGTGTGCTATTGTTCATTTCCAGCTTGTTTTTAATCTTAACACAAAGAAAAAAAGTCATACTGGTCATTTCTATACTTTATCAGAAACGTTCAGTCAACTCAAATGGATTTATAAGACAGTTGTGTATTTTTTGTTTTTCTGAATCTTTATTTTATATAACTTTAACTCTAAAAAAAAATACCCTAGAAAGAAATCATTTCCCAAAGAATCTAGTAGGAAATCTTTATAAATATTTCGTTGAAATTATTACTATTCTTAAGACCAAGACATAGATGATCAAATATTATGATTTATACCTCAGTTCAATCATTTTCCCATGCAAACCTCCCACTGCTAATTTTTTTAGAACCTCTGATAATTGATAAAAGCACACTTAGGAGAAATGAGAATAGCCAAGAAGAGCTTGAAAACCATTTAGACGAAGATGATCAATTATACAATATTCCATGCAACTTAAGTATAATCCTTTGTTTTTAATGATATATTAAACTTCAATTATTTAAAATTTCTACTTATTTTTATTGTGTAGATGCAGCAGGAGTAATCGTGTTAACAAAATAGTAGACTGTGTGTATTGCTGCAATCTTCTGACAATGGGTTTGCTTATATAAATAAGTACAGACACGCTAGGCTCAGGGGGATCGCCACCAGTAAGTGATCATTCTTCAAGTAGATAGAGCTGACAAAAAATGCCAAGCTCTCTCCCCCTTTGTTAAATCAATATTCTTGAGTACAAAGTTAAAATTCCAACACTCTGCCTAGGAAAAACCTCTGCAGCAAAAGCTTAACGGTTGCCACATTCATACACCCATGCATTTTTCATTTTCAAAGGATCATAAAATGCAGTTTGTGATTTTTAGCAAATGGCATTAGGAACTTATTCAAATATACTGCACACACTGATAATTAAGAAGTAAAAAATAGTTTGGATTTTAAAATAGAGTATAATTGGATTATTTATAACATAAAGGATAAATGCTTGAGGTGATGGACACCCCACTTAGCCAGGTGTGCTTATTATGCATTGCATGCCTGTATCAAAACATCTCATGTACCCCATAAATATATATGCCTAGTAAGCAAGTACAAGAAATAAACATTTAAAAAAATGGTTTGAAGAACATGGACCAAAATATATTGTCATACTTCTTGGAACTCAAACTAGAAGTCTTCAAAGATCACATTAACCATCAGCTTCAAAGAGAGAAAACTAAAGTTATTCCCACTGGCAGAAAAATGAGCATATATTTATGTAACTGGTGTCTGTCTGGTCAAATAGGTTATTCAGCCTAGTGTCCCAGGCACCCCAGTGAGAGGACTGATTAAAAGTCAGTGTTTTGGATCGGTTATTGGGGGTTGGCAAGGCAGGTAATAATTTTATCATTTGAGGAAAAGGGATCAAAAGTGAATTAAAGATCTAATTAACAGGAAGCCAGGACAGCGACTATAAAGGAGATGCAGTCCAAGGAGCAGACAATGAAAGCTGAGGTAAGAGGTTAAGTCCAGGACTGAAGAAATCAGTGTTCTGAGTGTCTACTGCACAAGAGGGAACCATTCATGCGGTAGGCAGAGAGTGGTTCTTATCGCAATGGACACATGACACGGAGGTTCCAAGACACCCAACCAAGTTCTGGAACGGAAGGGGAGAAAGCTCCTCTTCCATAAATCTACACGAACATGCCTGGCCATGCACACACGTGCACACACGGGAGAAGATGTGCACACACACACTCACTGATACTACATGAACTTGGCTGTGCCCTGAGCTGTCACACTCTCTTAGTGTCCCCAGCTGTTATCTGTCTGCTATTCCCCCAGGCCCAATCCCCAAGGGAAAGTGGTGCTGGCAGCATCATGTTACCCGTGGCTTCTGTGCCCTGCTGTCTAATGATGAGCAGGCAAGATCATCTGCAAAAAGCTAGGGTTACTGTCCTCAGTACTGGAAATGACCCCAGCACAGAGCTGCTGAGCGTAATTCATAATACAGTAATGTAAAAATGTGTTATGTGAGGAATGGACATCTTATGACCATATGAGCTAGCAGAGACCTTGGGTCAATTTCACGGTCTCAATATCCAAGAATATGTCACAGATCCAGGTACCATTGGAAAAGAAGATGGTTAATAGAGTATTAGGCATCAATTCTAGGAGCAGCTCACAGATGTGGAAATCATTTGCTTAAGGGCCTTGTGCATCAGCTCTGCATACTGCACAACTGTTTATTTTTGTTTTGTTTTCTATTCCTTAAGTACGTCCTCTCTTACCCCCAGAACAGACGCATCGTCTTCCTGCTACCTGGAGACTTCTTTCCCCTTCCCTGTCTTCTGCTTCCCCAGCTAAATCCTTTCTTTCTGCTGAATGCTTAAACATACTTGAGCTTTAGGCTCAAGAACCATGTTCTTAAGGTAAACCTGCCTAATACGTCCAGGTTAGGTCGACGTCCTTTATCATCAGAACATAGCAGCCTGTTCTTTTCTTTCACATCAGTTTGCAGCCACACGTGCACTGGGTGGTCTGTTGGCAAGTGAGTATATGGAGGGGTTGCAAGTATTTATGAGAAAGTCAAGGTAAGACTATGAAAATGAATTCACCAGAAACGGTAGAGTACAAAGTCAAGGAATGAAAAGCCAACCTACAGGAAGAGTCATCTCTGTGCATATTCACACCACAAAGAGGGATGATGGCAATAGTTCTGGAGAGAGACAAAGTGAACCAGGAGCTCAACTCTTCAAAGAACGAAGTTCTGTGACTTGAAGAGGGGAAGTATGTATCTGCAAAACCAGGGAGATGGTTGATATTATCTGATGACAGGAAAGTCCACGGTGAGTGATTACATGGGTATGAGAAGCCATGAGAATGCTGTAGTCAAAGCAGCTGTTTGAGGAGAGAGTCAGATTTCAGTTACAGCAAGAAGATAAAGTGAATGTTCAGAGAAGCAGAACATATGGGAGGGTTCACCAATGATCGATTTCGAGCTCCAGAAGCTCTGTGATTTAAGGTCACACATGTGGGCAAGGTGAGAGAGACAGTCAAAAAAAGGCTAAGGTCTGGGTCGTATCAGCATTAGAGTTAAAGGGATGAGCAGGAGTTCTCAGCTTCCACTAGTGACCTCCACAAACAGGACAAGGTGTGTGATGAAATTAAACCCAAATAAAGTCCACACAGTTCTAAGACTGTACACGTGGAGGAGAGGGAGGGCTGCAGGGTGTTCTTAAGACAGGAAGAGTTCTTGGATACCAACTTGGCTTCTGCTAGTAGAGGTGAGGTTTCTTGAAGAGAGGTGCTCATACTTTGAATATCTAGACAACCATGATGGTACCTGCCAATGGTAGCCTGCAGAGGCTCTACTCCAAATATGTGGGCACCCTCTACAGTGGGCAGGAGGTCTTAGTTTGGGTCATAAACTCCCTCTTAACTGTTACTGATAGCAGCCCTCGGGGTGGTCATTGTCCAATAACTGGGAATTATGATACTACTTTGTTCTACGTTCTGGTAATGCAAAGGCTGACTTCATGGTTTCCAAGGCCCTTCATTGTGTCTTTGGTGCTGAAGCCCTGAGATGAACTAGCTAAATTCAATTCCAGAGTAATAAACAGGCTTAATTTCTTTTTTATCAACAGCGTCTTAATGTGACAGCTTCCAACCTCCCTGTTTTATATCTCCTAGGCATCATCAACCCCGTCCTGCCATTGGAATTCTTACTCCATGAATACCTTCCTTGTAAACTGCCTATCTGAATTCAGCCTTTTGTTTATTATTTCTAAATCTTTTCTAAATCTAAGTCTAATCTTTTGACTTGCTCTTCAATGAGACAATCCTGACAACAATACTGGGCTCCCCCACACCCCAGCGCTTCCCCATAACCCCACAATTGATTATGGCTGGATTTGATTCATGAGTACTTTCTATCCTCTGAAAGTAAAGCAGAACAGGGCTATGTCTTCTGTCTCACTGAAGTTCACCTGGCTCAGCCTATCTGTGATGCACAATATGAGCCTTTCCCTAAACAGTCACAGAACTCTTCTCTAAACATAGAAGATGTGACTCTGGTGCAATACAGTTCATTTGCTTCCACGACTGAAGTCTACCCAACGCAACCATAAAACAACAACAACAAAAAACCCAAAAAATCCTGTAGGGTTATTTTTATCTGGGTATTTATTTTTAATAAAGATTTTTGTAGTTTTAGTGATGGTCTTTCCATGGAGAGTTTGCTAACTCAACAAAAATATGTTAAATTTAGATGAAGAAATAAAATCTTTCTAATTTCTAATCTTTGTTTTTGAAAACGTTTGAACTGTTCACATTGCTTGCTGGTGTCAATGACTTAATTACTTGTGCTGTGAGAGGGGATTTAACCCAAAGCAGCTACTGAAAACTTGCTATAAGTCGTGTATCAAAATTTTATAAATCAATTTTTAGATAATGTTTACTAAATCTGGGATTAGAGGCACATTTTGTTTAAGTATTCTTTTTGATTCTCAGCCATAACTCTCTAGGGTCATCAAGCTTATTATAGATGGCTCACTAGAGAAATTAAAGAAAACTGCTTCCAAGTTTTCTTACCTTGCCCAAATGGCCAAGTTGAGTATTCAATGCCAGAAACATTTAAGATGAAGAAAAAAAAAATCCGAAAGAACGAAAGAAAGGAGGATTATATTGTGGGTACTGCTGATAAAGAAAAAGTAATATGAACTGCCTTGGTCCCCACTCTTCACTCAGGCCTGGTTCCAGGACTTTATTCTCCAGGGACCAGGCATGCTTTTACTCCAGGTATAAATGGCTGATAAAGAACATGGTACTACTGGCTCTTTCTGAATTATGATTCTGGTTCTCCTAGAATTTTTCACTCGGGGAAGAGAGGAGAGATTACTTCATCTCAAGGTTTCACCTGAATGATGAAAGTAATAAATTCAGCAATTTTACTTGTTTATCAGGACTTACGTGTTCATTTACTCAACAAATATTTACTGAACATTTATCATTCATTCATTTATTCAACAAATATTTACCAAGTGTCAACTAGGTACCAGGCCTTTTCCCAGGTGTTAGGAACATAATGACCCATGAACTCAGACACAGTCCCTCTTCATAAGTACCCTGAAGTCTAGTGGAGAAGACAGTAAACACAAAAATAAGTGAACAATTAAAAAGACAAGGTAATATTTTCTGCTATAGCATTTAGCAGCATAACTTTTCCTAGCCTGAGGAACCGGGGGATGAGAGAACGCTTACTCGAGGAAATGATCTAATCAATGAATAAAGATTGTACCTGCCAGGAAAAGGGGCATGCAATTGGCAGGTACAAAAGTCTTGAGGTGGGAAGTAGCATGGCATGATGAAAGAAGGAAATAAGACAGGTCAGCAATCAAGAGAAATAGTGGAGTAGAAGCCTGCTAGAGACCTGAATTGTACCTCCCCAAAATTCACATGTTGAAGCTCTAATTTCCAAGATGACTAGCTATATTTGGAGACAGGGCCTTTAGGAGGTAATTAAGGTCAAATGTGGTATTAAGGGTGGGATCTTAACTCCACAAGGTCTGTGTATTAAGAGGAGAGATATGCCTTCTCTCTCTCCCTGGCCCCCTTTTCTCTCCACTCACCATCATTCTACCTGCATGCGTCTAGGAAAGGCCCAGTGAGGACACAGCCAGAAATCGAAGCCTTCACCAGATCCTAAACATTCTGGCACCCTGTCCAGGACTTCTGGTCTCCAGAAATGTGAGGAAACAAATTTCTTGTTTAAGTCAATAGTATTTTGTTACAGTGGCCCAAGCAGATTACGACAGGCTGTTGATCCTACGAGCAGGGAGAAGCCATGTAGGTTTTTGGCCATGGTGGGCACAGGGGCTAGGCAGGAGTTGGTGAGAGATGAGTGACAGGACAAGATTCGACTTTGAAAAGATTACTTTGATGACAGAAGGAGAAATGACTGAAAGGAGGAAGAATGAAGGCAAGGAGATCAGTTAGGAGGTCACTGCATAACTCAGAAGAAGGATGATCCTTGTTTGAAGCAGGAGTTAAACATTCATGTATGAATTAGATAAACACGAAAAAACAGATAGACAAACTGGGATTCGAGTGGGATTCTGAGTTTGAGAAAGGCGGTGGAAAGATGCTTCCACTCCACTCAATAAATGGTGGTAACATTTACTACGATGAGGGGCGCTGGAGGATGGGTAGCCTGGCTGGGGGCAGAGGACCGACTATCGATTTAGTTTAGGCATGCTAATGTGACTTTATACAGAGACACAGAGAATATAATCTTACTGCTTACTTTTCCTAAGTAAGCATAAGTAATTCTCTTACATTTTATAAGGGAGAGCTGGAGAGCTGGACTGATGGTAAGAATCTGAGAGTTACTATCAGATAGATGCTCATTGAATCCATGGATTTAAATCAAATTGTCTAGGGGCTATAAAATGAGAAGTGAGGGGGTTATATGATGGAACCTTGAGTAACTCCCACATGTGAAATAATTTCAATTCTTTATGCCACTGCCCCCACTCCCAACCTTTTGCCTCTCTGTACACACACACACACACAAACAGACACACACTTCTAACTTTCAAAAGAAGGGCTCAATCCCAATGGTTTCATTATTTATAAAGTTGTCCCATTTGAAGTGGGGGGTACTCATTGTCAATATATTTTGAAGGCCAAATCACTCTAAATGAAGCAAAAAGTACCTCTTACCTGATATGCATTTGTTATAATGCTCAGTGTTTCCTCTCTCCAAGGTGACATAATAATGTTTGGAGGTAAATTTTCCATAAGAAAATAATAAGATTTGTGATCTCTTTTCTTGTGATGGTGAAGGACTGCTTCAGGGATGCAACAAATGGGGCAGGCACATCCCTTCTCTCAAGTGGTGCTTCCTCTTTTAGAAAAAATCTATTTTTCGCCAAATATGTGGTGTTTATGTATTCATATCTCAGTTAATTTTAGGTACCTCCCAAGACAGTGTAGTATCTGATCCTAAAATGACTCTGAGAAAATGTTAAAAGTTCTGGAATTTTCTAAAGGATGAAAGTCATCCTGTGGCTTTTAGCTCATAACAGAAAACAGTAATTAAATAATAAGGCCTATTTTAAAGCTCCTTTACACCCTTGCATCAATTACAAAGTGGAGTCTTAGTAATTCTCATCATGAATTAAGTCTAAGCTCCTCCTCAGGGCAAGGCCTTTCATATTCTCAGCCTGCTCTCTAGTTTCCTTCCTCTCCACCCCTGCATGACAATGTAAAACTTTACCAACAGCCAGTGAATTATAACAGCTTGGCTTTGCTGAGTCCCTCTCTGGGCCAGGATCACACTAGTCCTTGTGCCTGGAATAGCCTTTCCTTGCTGGTTCACCAGCTGTAGTACTCATGCGACCTGCCCTCAGGTCTCTGTGTGAGTGCAGTTCTTTCTCTGAAAACCCCCTATACTCCTCGAGTTGGCCCGGAGACATCCCTTCCTCTGTATGTCCATTATATCTTTTAAGTTCACCATTCTACTCCTCTTCATAATGTAGTTATTTTATTTTCTTCTCTATCTCTCTGTGAAACAGAAGCAACATGAATCAGGTCTCCTTTATTCTTTGAATCTCTAACACCCAGCATTTATTATTTTTTTGCTTACCCTATGGCCCTGTAACCTACTGTATTAGCCTGTTCTCACTTCTGTAAAGTGAGAACTATACATAAAGGACTGCCTAGGACTGGGTAGTATAAACGGAAGAGGTTTAATTGACTCGCAGTTATGCATGGCTGGGGAAGCCTCAGGAAACGCAAAATCATGATAAAGGGCAAACAACACGTTCTTCCCATAATGGTAGGATAGAGAAATGCTCAGTAAAAGGGGGAAAAGCCCTTCATAAAACCATCATATCTCATGAAAACTATCACTAGAACAGCAGCATGGGTGTGACTGCTCCCATGATTCAATTACCTCCCACAGGGTCCCTCCTGCAACACATGGGGATGATGGGAACTACAATTCAAGATGAGAAGTGGGTGAGGACACAGCCAAACCATATCACCTACTTAAAATAATAAAAAAAAATGACAAACCATAGAACTCAATAGACCATCTGGTCATGCTCTGCCTTTGAATCGATAGATACCTGAAGTTACCTGTGTTAAAACTGTTTCCCTAAGGGAGCAAAAAAAGGGTTTTTTTTTTTTGTTTTTTTTTTTAGATGGAGTTTTGGTCTGTTGGCCAGGGTGGAGTGCAATGGTGCTATATCGGCTGACAGCAACCTCAGCCTTTCAGGTTGAAGGGATTCTCCTGCCTCAGCCTCCCAAGTATATACACCACCATGCCCAGCTAATTTTGCATTTTTAGTAGAGATGGGATTTCATTCACCATGTTAGATAGGCTGGTCTCAAACTCCTGACCTCATAATCTGCCTGCCTTGGCCCCCCAAAGTGCTGGGATTACAGATGTGAGCCACTGCACCTGGCCAAAAAAGGACCAATCTTGACTCATTTTCTAAAATATTGAAATATAAAAATGAAGATACCATTTGTTGGTCTAGTCAACAAATGTTTATCGAGTGTCTATTGTGTACCAGGCATTGTTCTGAGCTCTGAAAAATAGAAAAGAAAATGAAAAAGAGAGAAACATGGTTTTTTATCTTCATGGAATTTAGTGAGACAGACATAAATATGTGAAAGAATTATACAGATAAATGTAAAATGATAGCCGTGGTAAGAGCTTTGCAGGATACTTTATGGACAATTGCTAGGTGCTACAGAAGTGAATAATAGAAGCTGTGTATCTATTCAACGATGGCAGGGAAGCATCCATGAGGAAGTAATGCTTCAACAGGTTTTAAAGAGAGGGTAGGTGGTAACCAGGCTGAGAGGGGAGGAGGATGGGCACAGGGAGAATGAAGACAGAAACGAAGGGCACCCATCAGGCAGGCCTTTGCAGCAGTGGTGAGAATTTGGCTGTTCATTTTCAGAGCAATGACAAGCTGTTATGGCCACATTTTTTTTTTTTTTTTTTAGACAGAGTCTGTTGCCCAGGCTGGAGTGCAGTGGTGCGAACTTGACACACTGCAACCTCCATCTCGTGGATTCAAGTGATTCTCCTGCCTCAGCCTCCCAAGTAGCTGGGATTACAGGCGTGTGACACCATGCCTGGCTAATTTTTTGTATTTTTAGTAGAGACGGGGTTTCACCATGTTAGCCATGATGGTCTCCATCTCCTGACCTTGTGATCTGCCCACCTCGGCCTCCCAAAGTGCTGGGATTACAGGCGTGAGCCACTGCACCCAGCCAGCCACATCTTAACGACGTGACTGTGAGAGTTAATGTTTATCTGCAGTAGAGCTCTATTGAATACATTAGGATGGTAAAATAGATTGAGTTTTTCTTGTACCAGGCACTATGCTGCGTACTAGAGATGAAAATGTGAACTAACATGGTTCCTGACTCGTGTGGAAGAAAATGTATAAAAAAAAATTTGTGAGCATTTATAATAATAGAAGAATATATAAATTAAGAATGTAAAACAAAGCTGAAGTTTGAGGTCTACGAGGCTCAGGAAAGGCTACTGTCAGCAGCTGTTCTCTAAAGCAGATGTTGAAGAATGAATAGTTATGTTTGCAGGGGGCACTGATCAGGCAGAAAGAACATGAGCAAAGCAATGAGGTATGGAACACCATGGTGTGCACGTGTGTGGAGCTCAGAGTGCATAGCAAGTAAGCACTTCAAGAGCGTAAAGTACACAGAGAGGATGAATGAGGAAGGAAATCGGGATCTGGGCAGGAGGTGGTAAGTATTATTTGCTATAACATGAAGCTTTTCTTAAAAAATCGAAAACAAAACTTTGTTATAAACAGCTGGAAGGGAAGTGGGTCAAGCAAGGTGATGAGAACAAACCAGGAAACAAAGTTGATAGTATGATTTTTTTCTCCCATAGGCAAAGCTGCTGTGCATAAACATACTTTACTTTTGTGTTCTGGGACTTTCAGAGCCTTTATCTGTTCTGTCTTCTCTAGCTTCCTCTCTCTGATTTTCTACTCTCTGCTCTCTCAATTTCATTGACTTTTATTCTTTTTTAAAACCTAGGTCTCCCTGGTGCTTTGGAGAAGAGGTATTCAGTTAGAGAAGATTCGGGGCCTCTCTTCTTGCATTTCTTTATCCCTTTTGAATGCTAATTTCACATCCCTACTTTGTTCACAGAACACCTGGCATTCTTCCATCAAATTTCCAAATTTCTCTGTAAATAACCACCTATGGGAATTTTATTGTCTATAGGACACACAAACAAAGGCTTTCTTGACAGTCTACCAAATGGGTGTGAGGTATGCCTATGATCAGACCATCTCCAGGGAGTAGGTGGCCTGCCTCCACGAGGGAACAAGGAGTCGAGCTCTATGGGGAATGTTTGCAATTTTAAAAGGCATGTAAACCACATTAAAAAAAAATAAATACAAACTTTTCTTCTTGATATGTATAACTTTCCTAACTCTCAGTTAGCTTCATACCTTCAGGCAGGCAGGAAGAAATGCAATATTGGCAAAAAAAAAAAAATTCACTAGAATTGGCTGGGAATGATGTGTTTCTGGCACTCTGAGATACTTAACACCTTTCAGAATAGAGGAAAAAGTTGCTTTGAAAACGTTTCAGCAAGGCACACATGGAGAATATTCCTGATGAAGACAGGCTGTTAGCACTGTATTTTACCACTGCCGTTCCTCCACCCAATTCCATCATTAAATATGCTGTTATTCTCCCATTTGGGGTCAAAAGTCTAGAAACCAGTTAGGGTTTCTGCTCTGTTTCAAATAAATTTATTTGTAAATGGCATAGAAAAAGAGTTTCTTTCAAAACAAATACACATTTACAGATATGCATGGACTGGTATCAGTATTCAATTAGGCAGACGAGGGTAGTACTGTATTGGCAACAGGCCAATACATTCACATGGATTAAAAAAAACAAAAACAGCTCATATAAAATAACCTAAGTTGAGCTCACAATACCTCTCTCTCTTAAAGAACTATTCTGTAACATTTTGCTACAGTGATATTTGATCTCTTGGTTGCATTATGATTTACTTTCAACAGGTGTACACTTTGACACAAAGAATCAGAGCTGAAATTGAGTGTATTGGATTCCATTAATTGAATTGGATCATATTTGCAAAAATTCTTTGTCCAGAGAGTGGTAGGCAGCACTTCAGATCTGATCTGATAGATTCGGTCCAAATTTTTAATGCCACACTTTGTGGAAAGTGATAAACAGCTGGGAATAATCAAATAAGACTGAACACAGCTCCAATCTTTTTTGACGAGCAGTTGTGATATAAAGTGAAAAAAATGTTGGGCATGGAATCAGCAGATTTGGTTGTGAATTTGAAGTCTGTTTCACATATTAGATGCTTTACTTTTGAGCAACTTCCTTAAATTCTCCAAGCTCCAGTATTCTCAAGTGTAAAATGATGTAATAATGCCTATCTCAGAGTTGTTTTGAAGGCCTTAAAAAGTTTTTGCATATTAAAGTACCTAGCAAAGACCTGGGGTACAGAAAGCTTTCAATAATTGACTATTGGATAAAACTATGAATGAGTTTAATTTGACTGTTGGGAAACACGTTTTTCCCATATGAAACAGACATTGGCTTGCAAACCATGCAGAGTAATGGCTGAGATGAAGGCAGAGGAGCATGGGCACCCCGGTGCAGACCATGTGCTGAAGTCCTTACACAGTGTTTACAGAATGCCTGTCCTGTCTCAAGGTAAGAAGATCCTTCTGAAATCTCACCTTGGATTCTCAGTGTCATACTGGGCCATTCAGAGCCCAAGAAAACTCTCAGACTTGAAATTATTTGTTTCAATAACCGTGAGATGAAATCCTGCAAAACACGGAAAGCGTCAACTGCTTCTCCACAGACTCATCAAATACAATCCAATCTCACTAACAGTGACCAAAAGCCTGCTTTGCACCAAGATTATACTAAAAATAAACGCCAATAAGTAAGTGCATAATGTAACGCTATACGGAGTAACAAATAAGGTATATGATACAACAGATATGAGCTAATGAAGAGGAAGATGGTATTTTTTTTGGATGAAATTATATTTGAAGGGCAGAGGTTCCCATAAATGGACATGTTTGAAAGCACTGGCATGTAAGGTCTAGAGTGAGTGAGTGGAGGCATGAAATCACTAAAAAAATAAATAGGTCCTGTCGTAAGCAGACATCCTCAATGCAGCTTTGGTACTTTTGACCTCTTCTTTTACTCCCTTTTATCCATTTTCTCTTTCATTTTTTCCACCTAGAATTCCATTACAACCAAAACCTGCATTTGCATCCTCTCCTGGTCTCTTCAGTCAGAAGGAAATTCCGTAAGGTCAGTTAGATTAGAGTTGGCCCTAGGGAGGATTTGCACTGTACAAGCAGAACCCCTGGAATGGAAAACGAAATAAAACCACGTTGCATAGTTTTCCCAAATCCAGTGCTTCTGCGTGAAGGCCATTTTGGAGGCAGGGCAGCGGAGCCTTGGGGATGGGACAGAATGTTTTCCACGTGGCCCACTGGGAGCTGACTGCATCTCCAGATGTAACTCAGCCCTGCACTTTTCCCAAATGAAGACGGCTGAAAAGGGGTGGCTTCCTCAGAAGTGGGCTCAGAGTCAAGGGGCTAAATGAAGCCACTGAATGCTCAAGAAAAATGGGTTCTAACATTTTTATAAATTTCTTTCTTTCTTTATTAGAGACAGAGTCTCCCTATGTCGCCCAGGCTGGTCTCAAACTCCTAGCTTCAAGCTATCCTCCTGCCTCAGCCTCCAAGGTACATGAGACTATAGGCACTTGCTATCACCTCCAGCTTTCTGTCATTTTTAAGCAGCAAGATTCTAGGTGGATTTGGTAGCCAGCATTGTGAAGAGGGTGTCCTGAAGAGGACCAGGAAGAGGGGTAGTGCCTGGGGCCCATCAAGGGTCGTGAAAGGGTATGTTTCAGGAGCTGAGGGGGACAGTGGGGTGCTGATACAAAGTCCTCTCTGTTAATTCTACATTCCAAATTGATTCACAGAACACCTGACAGAAAAACCATTCTTACATTTCTATGATAGCAGGTTGAGATTCACACGAGCCTTCACTTCCTGCCCTTCATTGCAGTATCCATGTACTTCATTAAACTACTGTCATATTTTCTCCAGAGATGACTGCTTTTCAGTTCTGGGTGAAGTGACAGCTAAATATAATGGAGCATAAATCAATGGGCAAACATCTGCTCCTGGGGCCTTTGGAAAGAAAGGTGAGGGAAGTGTACATACATATGTAAGCTCTCTGTAGCAACGCTGACTTTACCACAATGCTCCCATATCCTTTGGAGATCCTGGGACACGAAAAAGCCATTGTAACAGGACACAGGAAACCCTGCGTCTTCAGTGTCAGCCTTCAAGCCATCGCGTCGGGAAGCATTTCATTAAAGTTTTCTAGCAGAGGAGGTAACCTTGTGTTTTAAGTAAAATAATGTAAAACATATGTAGGAACTAATACCTAACGGAAGAATACATTATTGAATATCTATTCAAAACAACCTTGGTTCTACCAAGGAAAAAATACTATGGGACACTGTTAACTGTAGCCCAAAAATAAAACTCAAATCTCCATGTTCATGGTGCTTTTTGTTTGCCTCTGTCTTTGTCTTTTTCTCTCTCTCTGAAAATAAGGCACTTTAGGTGGTTTTAAAGCTACGGTTCTCACAAAAGACTTATACTCTTTTCACTGAAGTGCCTGCAAGTGTTGTGCATTTAGTTTCTGTTCCATTCCGTCAGCATGCCAAGACAAATCAATCTATAAGCATTACAGACTTTCTCTCTGAGTTACTGAAAATAAATGCTAATTCATGGGAAAATTGCAAACCTGATACAAGGTACAGGTAATATATTTTAAGGCATGTTGTGGAAGTATGCTGAACCATGTGAGCTGGGCTCATGGTTTTATATACTGCGGGTATAAAAGCCCTCAGTATGTTTGCTACGAAATACGGAGGCAATTCAGGAGGGTGCTTTGCTACAGAGCATGTATTTTATGTTTGTCTTCCTAAATCTTGCCAATAGTTACCGGTTATAAGCCTCAGGATAAATCTGCAATAGAATTTTCTGTCTTACTAGAAAATCAAATTGGCAAAGCGCTAGGCTAGTAGATAGGGTTTGGGAATTGCCCAGTCTAAAGGTTGAAAATGAGTTTGGAGTCCATACCTATTATGATCTGTTTCAAAATCAGGAATATACAAACTTAATAAAGGAGAGAAAGTAAAAATCCTGCAGGACACATATCACAAGCCAAGAGCAAAGATGTTTTTCTCATTCTCGAACTGACCGAAGCAAGCCTAGTCTACAATGACTGCTGCCTCCGCTCTCTCAATGCCGCTAACCTCTCTGAGAGGAGATCCAATTTGGGGGACAGATCTAGGTTTAAACTCAATGCTGTCAAATCCTGAACAAGCCACTTTTTCTCTGATTCCTCAGTTATAAAACCTATCCACATGCTTTTTATGATTACTAAATGTGACACAGTAAATGATGTCCTGACCCAATGTGAGCACCAGTTACTTTTCACTCTTACTTCTTGATTAGAAATTAGTCATACTTGCTCTCAAGGGACAAAAAGGATGCAGTTCAGCTAGGAATTGTTGAGCATTCACTATGTGCTAGAAAATGCTCTAAGTATAGGGATATAATTGTGAAGACTATAACAATAAGAAGAAGTAACATTTATCTAAGAGTGACAGACACTAATCAAGGTACTTGATATAGTATTAAGTCTTTAATTTAATAGGATCTCATAATTTAATAGGCACACAGGTGAGAAAATGGGCAGGGGCTGTACAGTATGTTGAGGGCTAAGAGAGAGTTTGCTCAAGGGCCTAGGGGATCCTATTTCTGTGGTCAATTAATCAGAACTTGAGAGGAAAAGGAAGACTTCTTAGAGAAGATGGCATCACTATGACCTGCTTATGGGAAACACACAGCCTTACTTTAGGAATTTTTCAGTGGTGAGATAAAAAAAACTCAGCAGATTGCATACTGTGCCCAGAAAAATGGTCTTTAGATCATTATGGTAAGAATGTGTGTGTGTGTGTGTGTGTGTGTGTGTGTGTGTCTGTGTTGGTACAGGGAATAGGGTGAATATGCAGATATAGAATACCCCAGACGCAGTCAATGGTACAGCTTCATACAGAGACAATGTTTTCTCTATAAATCAAATAAATAACCAAAATGTAAAGAAAGCCCTAGAAAACAAAGGAACTATGAGAATTAAAGTGTACAAGATAATGGGTAACATATGCCATTAGAAGAAAGGCTGGCTGCTCGAGAGGAAAGCCCCATAAAGCCACTTAAACACGAGCAAGCTGATGAACTGGTGCTTGTGGTGGATGGTATTACTTGCCCACAACTCTATGCTCACTCCTTACCCTTGCCATGACTTCCCTGCCCCACTGGCTCTGATCTTGAACGTGGCTTGCTTTGGCCAATGGAATGTAAGCCATTCTGCTGTGAACACAGGATGATAGATGCCGGCACAGTTCGGTGTGGCTGTTATACTTCTAGCATCTCCCATGAGAAGAGCATGACCTAGATATCTCTTTATCAGAGTGAGTCACATGTGGAATATCCCAGAACTTTATCTGAACCAGAGACATGTCAGTCAGCCCACAGTCCTGTCCACAGGTAAAAAGTTATAGATATGTCAATCATTAAAAACCACTGGGATTTGGGGAAGCTTTTTATTATGTAGTATTATCGCAGAAAAGAAACTCAAGTAATGAAATATACTTTCGAGCAAATATTCTTATTTCATTGTATTCCTTTAGAAAAGAGGATGAGTGTTATGTCACAGAAAAGAGGATGAGTGTTATGTTCCATTAGTGGCAGTGCCTAGCTTAGATATTTCACATAGCAATTCAGAAAAGTTCAGAATTACCTGCACCAACATTCCTCAGTAGCCACTGAGTCTGATTTTTTGAGTACCATTTTTAAAGTTCAATCTTTGGAATCAGCTTTCCTCAGTTGGAACCTTTATTCTGCCACTTTCCCACTAAGATAACCCTGGGAAAATTACCTGACTTTTCTTGATGTACCTTTTCCTTCTCATTTGCATATAAAATAGTATTTCCTTTATGACACATGCTGTGTCTCTTTTGTGCTGTCATGACATTTTAGCAGCCCTGGGATAATGACACCCTGAAGAAGTGCCTGGATTTCCACTCTTGGGTTGGGATTTCTTTTTTTTTTTTTTTAGATGGAGTCTCGCTCTGTCACCAGGCTGGAGCGCAGTGGTGCAGTCCTCTGCCTCCCGGGTTCAAGCGATTCTCCTGCCTCAGCCTCCCAAGTAGCTGGGATTACAGGTGCGTGCCACCACGCCCAGCTAATTTTTGTAGTTTTAGTAGAGACAGGGTTTCACCATGTTGGCCAGGATGGTCTCAATCTCCTGACCTCATGATTTGCCCTCCTTAGCCTTCCAAAGTGCTGGGATTAATGGCGTAAGCCATAGCGCCCAGCCGATCGAGTTGGGGTTTTAAGGGCCTAAGAAATGGCTTTCAGTATCTTCTTTGATTATTTATTTATTTTTAATCTTTATTTTTAAAGAGACAGTGTCTCATTATGTTGCTCATGCTGGTCTTGAACTCCTGGGCTCAGGCAATCCTCCCACCTCTGCCTCCTGAAGTGCTAGGATTACAGGCATGAGCCACCATGCTCAGCCAATTATTTACACTTACTGAATAAACAATGCTAAAATCAAGTGACATCTAGTTGACCACTTAAGAAGACCAGTCTCTGAGATTAATTTTGGACTGTTGCTGATTTGGAAACTCTGCAAAGAAGAAAACGTGGCTGTAGCTTTTTTTTTAATGGAATTTCCTCTGGCAAATATTCTCTTGAATTGCGTCGCAGTATTTAATTCACAAAATGTCAGAAAGAAATAGTGTTAGCTCACTTGGCCCTCCAGAAAAAACTGTTTTGTTTAAGATCAGGTATCTTAATGACAGAGGCTTTTTATTAATGTATATTCCTAGGCCGTGCAGCCACATGTAGCCACTATATAGGAAGGTTATGTTTCAGAAATATGAGTGTCTTATAATAAAGATATTTTCTTCTTGAGGCACTATTCCTAAAATATATGCTGGGTAATCCATGATCCACTAAAGCCATGAGGTAAGGGGTCTGAGATAGACGCAGTAAACCACAGCAATTCCTTGATGAGAAAACTCGATGTGGATTTTTATATTTCTCTGTATGTCAAGGGTGGTTGGGATGACAAAAGTTGACTTTTTTTTTTTCATTTTTCCACCTTTTTTCCACAAAATAGACAAAGCAAACTCTACCCATATTTCAGAAGAAAAAGTTATTTACTAAAAAATTCTTCTGCATAAAAGAGAAGCAACAACAATTTCATGGTTTGAAATGTGCCAAAATATGTTGTGATACTCCCCACAACACACACATACATTTAGACCACTCATGTAAGTTCTCATCTATTCTTTCAATTACAGAAATGACAAAAATCGTTCACTTTGATGGAATAAGGCAATGATATAAAATCAAGACCAATTTCAACATAAATTATATTTCCCTTAGAAAGAGTCATGCCTTTGCCAATTTCTTCTGGAGGCACAAGTGAAGTTACTTAAGAATCAAATACATAAACATGCACATGTATACTCCAAGAACCTTAATAACCAACTGGCTGAAGCTTTTTATTCTGTAGCTGATTAGACAGAAAGCTGAAGTATTTAAGTGCCATCTATGGTAGTTCTAAATAAGTTCTAAATAGTTCTGAAATAAGTCCACAGGTTTTTATAAGCTCCACTCAAACAGTGGAGCCCAATTTCCCATCCTTGAGGGTAGAACAGATTTAGTAACTTAATAATATTTTCAAAAAATAGAACGTGGCAGAATGTGCAGTACAGGGCTTCTGAGACTAGGTCATAAATAGCATGGCAGCTTCTCCCTGCTCTCTCTTGGATAGCTTGGTCTGGGAGTAGCCAGCTGCCATGTCCCCGTCAATAGAGAATTCTAACAGGACCCCAAGCTTCAGACTCATTACCACATGAATTTTGTGGATCATGGATTACCCAGTATATATTTTAGGAACATTGCCTCATGAAGAAAACATCTTTATTATAAGAAACTCATATTTCTGAAACATAACCTTCCTATTGGCTACATGTAGCTGCTTCTAACAGCGCCCCAAGCTTCCTACCCCTTGGTGTGCCGCCCTGCCCCATGAGTGTGGGCAGGACATATAAATACGATCTGACATGCATGAACAAATAACCTTATATGGAAAAGGTAAAGAAATAGTTACCCCCATGATTACCTTATGTTATGTAACACTATCATAGCAGACTACAAAGAGATTCTCCGGCAGCCTTTGGAGAAGTAAGTTTCCATGCTGTGAGAGGGGCTCATGCTAGAACCCGAGGACAGCTTCCAGGCGCTGAGAGAGATGCCTGGCCAACAATCAGCTAGGAAACAGGGACATTATTTCTACAATCATAAGGAACTAAATTTGACAGAGAACCGGAGTGAACTTGGAGAGGGATTCTGAGCCTCAGGGAGAACAGAGCCCAGCCAATGTCTTGACTTCAGCCTCAGAAGAAACTCTCAGCAGAGGCCCCCATCTAACCTATGCCCTGACTCATGGAAACTGTGAGATAATACATGTGTGTTCATTTGGGTCATTACATTTGTAGTAGTTTGTTATAGAGTAATACAAAACTAATACTGAAAGGCATGGGGGCCTTCTGCCAATAACCAGCATTGTATGAATGAACCATGTTGGAAAGGGATCCTCCAACCTCCATCAAGCTCTCAAGGACTGCAGTGCTGGCTGATGTCTTAACTGAAATCTCAAGAGAGACTCTAAGCCAGAACTGCACAACTAGGCTGCTGTCTACATCCTGTTTGTTTAAAAATATATTTTATAATGTTTTAACATCAGCAGGGACCTAGCAGGCAGGATAAACTCCTCCTCCTATGGCTAGCAAATTCAGAGATAATAAACAACTCACTTATGATCACAAATGTGTATTTCCTATGTGAACCAGGCAATCTCAATCTCAAGTCCACACTGCCAACCACCTGCTTTATGTGACTCACAGACCAAGCCAGTATTTTCCTGCCTCAATCAACCCAAAGCCAGGATGGTAGCACACAACTAGAGACCATTTCTATAGCACAGAACCTGCCATTATTCAAATTAGTCTATCTCTAATTTGAATAACCTGCCATTATTCAAATTAGTACAGTGCTATACTCTATCCCTGACCGGTTTTGCCTTTTCCACAGAAAACACAATAAACACTCTGAATCATGTTTCTCTTCCCTTCTTTCCTCTGCCTCCTGACCAACTCTGGTGCTTTCTTTCCCATATGACCCTGTGTAGAGTGGCCTACCTACCTTCTCTGGGGAAATGCATTCTTCCTTCAATTAATAAACCTCCCTGTGCCATCATTCAATAAATTAAAATACCATGGATGCATTTTAACAGAGCTACTCCCTAATTCTGATCCACAGAAATTATATAAAGTAAATATTTACTTCTATGTTAAGCTATAATTATTGGGATAATTTGTTACACAGCAGTAGACGACTAATGCACCATCTTTGCCACTATCCATTGACAGGGCCACAAAAGTGAATCTAGGTTACGCATCCTCCTGCATGTAGGATGAAGTAGCAAAAAGAGCACAGGTTCTGACCTCAGACAGAGCTCAGTGTGAATTAAAACACTGCTGTCTACTTTCTCTTTAGGCTTTGTCAAGCTCCTTTTTCCTCAATAAGCCTCAATTTCCTCATCTTTAAAATTGAAATGATACCAAAATCATTAGCGTTCTATGAAACTTTCGAGAATTAAGCAAGAGAAAAGTTAAAAAGGGCTTTTCATGGAATTGGACTTCAGTAAATATTAGACCTGTATTTCTAATCTTGTGTTCTCCCTACTGTCAGTATGACAACCAAGTTAATAATCAGTTGCTAACACAAATAAACTTTGTGAGTCCTAAGATCTGTGACAACCTTTCTTTGTATCAGCAACTAACATGCGAAGATAATAGTAAAGGAATCAGAAGAAGGAAAATCACAACAGACTGATATGCTTAGGAACAAAGAGCATCTTGAAGGGTTTCAGTGTCCTTTTAGGTCTATGTTGTAATTTTCGGTTGCTGAAGTGAAGGGAGCCAGGTGTTTCAAATAGAGTGTGAGCACTGTGCCAGAACACCACTGTCACAAAAAGATGAACACACAGTGTTCTTGTTCTGTCTTACACTTCTTATCTTTGCTAAGACCCGTATCTCTCCCTCGCTATCTTTTCCTCTCACTTTTATGAGAGATATGTAATAAAAATATGAACAAATGCCAGTTGGCCCACTAATACATCCCTTCAGCTAATAAATCATGTCAACAAATATATAGCAAGGATGATTCTCAAGGTTTATATCTACTTGACAAAAAAATTATGACAGATTTAAAAGTTTAAAATCATAAGATGAAGATATAGACAACTAGACCTCAAAAAGGATAATGAAATCTCAAATAAGTGCTTTAGATAAGCTATTGTGAGATGGATTGTACTCCAGAATCTTCATAAAATAAAAATTCTGAAAAAAATCTTAAATTATAATGAAAATTTTGATACTCACTTTTTTTTTAATGCTGGAGATATGGAAATAATAAAACTCCACCCCATCCTATACCATATACAAAATCAGGTTTTCTCTTATGCTTTGTACCATAAAAAAAATGTTTGACAAAGCAAATGCTAAAAAGGTTTTCTTTCATATATTTTAGAAGCTTCATAGTTTTAAATTTAATGTTTAGGCCTATGCTTCATTTTAACTTCTGTATAGGGTGTAAACTAAGTACAAATATTCTATTGTTTCAGTACCATTTATTGCAAAGCTACTCTTTCTCCATTGATTTACTTGGGAAACACTGTCAAAAACCAAATAATTATACCGTATATATGTGGTGTCTATTTTTGAACTCACTACTCTGTTTCATTTACCTATATGTCTGTTCTTATGTCAATACCCTGGCATCTTCATGACAGTAATTTTATCATGCTTTAAAATCACATAGTGTGAGTAGTCCGTTTTGCCCTTCTTGTCAAAAATCACCTTGGCTCTCTATTGCTTTTGTCTTGTCATGTAAATTTAAGGATCAAATCGCGTATTATTATAAAAAGTATATGTAAATGTTGAGTGAAATGTTTTGAATGTATATGTCACTGTGGGGTGAATAAACCACCTAATAACATTAAGACTCCCAGTCCGTAAACACAGGGTATGTCTTTACCGGTTTAGGTCTCCTTTAATTTCTCTCAGCAGTATTTCGTCATTGTAAGGTAAATGGATCACACACATTGTACTAAAGTCATCCCTAAATTATCCTATTATGATGCTATCATAGCTGTTTTTAATTTCATTTTCCAATTTTTCATTGTTAGTATACAGAAGTACAATTTACTTTTATATATAGACCTTGTATCCTGTGACATTGCTAAACATCCTTATTCATTCTTGCAGCATATTTGTGCAACTCAGACAGAAACAGTAGGAAAATAATTCATTACCCATAGTTTCTTCAAGTCATTCACCTATTTGTACCTACTCCTTCTTTCTACATTAAAATCATTAGAAGTATTCATAAAAACTAGAAAAAGCCTGTTAAAAGAGAAGTTGCTGTCTGCTGTCTACCAGAGGAATATATGTTTGCTGGGAGATGCTTGGTTTGGGAAATCTGTTCTTGCTGTCAAATGCAGTTTTGGCTATATGCAAATAGAAATATGAACCTATTGCTCACTGCCTCCTGTGGTTCTGTGTGTCCCGGGAATGCCACTCTGACTGCCAGCCTCCATCTGGCTTCTCAATTAAAGCCCAATAGGAAAACTGATTTTCTGTTGTTCTAATGAGAAGGCAATCAGTTATGTGTTTCTTTCCATCAAAACTTGACTTGGTTATAGAATAGTGTGATTTTTATTATTTCCATTTTAATGTTCCCCAGGCGATTTGGCATTTATAATTTTTATTCTTCATGCCTATCTCTTATCCCCTAACACATTTATAGCCAATTTTCTGAATTATCAATGTTGATACAAGGAACAGTTATTTTTATACTGGGATTGTGAAAGAAAACCAGAGAGTTTAATAAATACAGTGTTAAAAGTGCATTACCAGGACATAATAATATAAGTTGAACTCCTATAGTTGAACATCATGGATAACTAGAGACAACATGCTAAAAAAAAGTTAACTGGTTGCCTGAGTTAGACTGTTCTCCTACTGCATAAGGACATACATGAGCCTGGGTAGTTTACAAAAGAAGGAGGTTTAAGTGACTCACAGTCTTGCAGGGCTGGGGAGGCCTCAGGAAACTTACAATTATGGTGGAAGGAGAAGTAAACACGTCTTTCTTCACATGGCAGCAGGAAGGAGAACGAGTGCCCAGCAAAAGAGGAAGCCCCTTATAAAACCATCAGATCTAATGAGAACTAACTCACTCTCACAACAACAGCATGGGGGAAGCTGCCCCATGATTTAATTATCTCCATCTGGTCTCTCCTACATCACATGGGGATTATGGGAACTACAATTAAAGATAAAATTTGGGTGGGGACACAGCTGAACCATATCATTGCCAACTATCTTTCTTTTGTAAGCTTGTTCCAACAGGGCCTAAAAGAAATGAAAGTTTGAGAACTACTTGCACAATCTAAATCCATCATAATTAAATTAATGAAGATTCTGTGTTTCATTTTCTACTATGTTCTTTAGAATACCTGCTAGACCTAAATATTAAAATAGTTATAACAGGATTTTCCTCTTTTTCCACCCCATGCCTATTGGGAAGATGAGGGCCTCAAGGACATATTACTGTGAGGTGGGAACAGAGAGAGGAAAGGAATTTATTGACAAAAATGATTAATTCATTTTAAACTAATTCATAGCAATAAGATAATGTGTTTTATTATGCCTTTCCCTCTGAAGGAAACCTTATACCATAGCCTCTGAGACTGACAGACTTATGTTAGTAACCCAGAGCCTGGATCCAACAGGTAAAAATGAGATGAAGACATTCACTCAGGAGAACACAAATGCACTGCCCGTATTACTGTAAGTCCGTGTCTTTTTCTCAGACATAAGTGATCTCCATATCTAGTTAGCTATATATCTAGATCTAGACCTGATGATATAGTGTCTACATATGGATAGACAGATGAAATAAGCACACACACATACACATGTTTTTCTTCTAGAATTAACTGTCTTACATATGAGCTGTGCCTAGGCTAGGGGTATTTATACATGCATGTGTGTCTAATGAAACAAAAAAAATTATTTCTATCAGGTTAATGTGTATTTTTGACTAATAAAATGTATTAGATACCTCAATGATAGAACGTCAAGCCACTCATTATGGCTTCTCAATGGAATTTACTGGGAGTCAATCAAACAAAGAAATGCTTGCCATAATCTCAATAGCTAGCTAGTGTTTCTGCAGTTGAAAAAATAGCATCATAATTCAGGAGTCCAACAGCATCGGTCTTTGTAGAATGGTTTTGAAAGATGAGTCACAATACTTAATATAGAAGCATACCTAAAAACAACTGCATATAGCTTTGAATCAATAAGAAACAAGGACAAAATATATGCAATAAATTGGTATAGATGAACAGCTGAAAGCCAGCTCCAGAGGGCAATCAAAATAAAACAGCAGAAAAGTTTCCTGAACATTATGACAGAATCAGAACCAAAGACAGTTTTTTTTTAATTTGATAAAATAATTTGGCAAGAATTTAGTAAAATGCACAAATCCAGGTACAGTGTGACTATAAAGCCATGAAACCTATTTAACCAATCTCACATACAAGTCTGTTTCCATTCAGACGCTATAAATTGAAAAGTGTCAACTTTCTTAGGAATCTTTATAGCACCTATGTATAAGCAGGCACTTTAGTGGGATGTCGATTTGCTGTATTCCTGGTTTCAAACGGAACTATTATGTATTTTTCAGTCAAGCTTAAAATAGGTCACACTGAAACTTTAATGAGAAGGAACTTCTCTCTAATGACTTCAAGTCCACTCTTCTAATCAAAGAAGAGGAACAATTATTTACACCCAAACATTCAGATTCTTTTAGTTAATAAATCGATTATCCAGATGTTCTTCTCCATATGAGGCCAAATCTTTGAATGGTACTAATTATTTTCTCATGCTTCACATCACATAGGCAAAACAGTTTCATGTGGTAGTGCATGGATACAGATTGTGAGCCTTATATGATTTAAATAAACTGGGATTTTCTTCACTCAAATGAAGTTTTAACATTTTTGAAATTCAGCTCTTTTGAATTCTATGATGATCTTTGACACCTGACTTTTACCTGAAGAAAATGGCAGAGGCCTATATTTTGGTCATCTGCTGGTAGGTAAATAACAAGGGAATATTCTTGGCAAGCCTAGCTCAAGAAAGTCATGTCCAATCACATCTGATTATATTCAGGAAGTCTGGAATTTAAATGGTTTGGAAACTAATGTTGGCAATTAAATAATCAAATAAGTTGGCAAATTAACAATATCCTCTAAATTACCTCCTCAAGTAATTGTAACATTTATAATCAAATAAATTTGCAGGCAAGATTTTTGCATCTTTGCCTTTTGAGGCATATCTTAAAGTGATGGCTCACCTCCTTTGATGAGTGAGAACAACTCATAGTCTATCAATTCTTTTCAATTTTTTGGTTCTAGGGCAAGTGCCAAACCTAGCAGATCTCAGTTTTTGTATTTGTTTTTATCTTTATTGATCTTTCCATGCAAGCATTTCTACATATTTCTTAGTGAAAAGCAGGAATATTATATGTTTTAAAAAAAAAAAAAACGGATACAGGAATCATGAGGATTTACCTCAGTAAGTCGTCTTCACTAAAAACCACTGATTATGTCTGTGGTCCCTGCTTTTCTTTAGTTTCATCACTTTTTCTGATATTTGCTTATAAAAAATACTGTATCTGTCAGAAACAGTATGGGGTTATTATCAGGACATTATTAAGATGTCAACTCTGCTGGTGGCAGTAACCTAACAAGGGTTCTACCTCTTCAGTGACACAGGAATCCTTGCACAAGAGAACAAAGCAATCTGCACATATATCTGTGAAGAGAGACAGAGAACCCTTTCTTCTTTCTGTAGAAAACTGGTTAAGTATTAAAAGCATCAGCAATTTTAGTGAAAGTTTTAAATTAGATCAGTCATTTATTGCCCGGAAATCAGTTCATGTGATAACTCCAGAAGTCTATAGACTATTTCCTGACACACACAACACTCCATTGGTAACCCTGAGCCTCAGTGCAATTAAACCAGAATTGACATTGCTATAGGGCTTTGGGAATATACATTATTGCTTGCTTCACGGTATAAGTCGTAGATCTATCGTTTGCTAGTTACGTAACTTTGCTAGGCGGCTGCCCCTTTCTGTTTCCTCATCTATAAAATAGATAATAATACCTATTTTGCTAAAATGATTTAACAAGATAACTTGGATTTCTTAGTGCCTTAGTGACCAAAACTTACCACAATCTTCCTACAAACCATTCTCAATGTGGCAAACACATAGCTCTTGTAAACACTGAAGTCATCTCATGCCACCCCTCTGCTCAAAATTCTTTAATGGGTATCTCTGCAATACTCTCAGAATGAAAGCTGAAGTCCTGACAACAGCCCAGACGACACTGCACTGTCTGTCCTCATTGCTGGCCTGTTACCGCCTCATCTTCATTGTCTGTAACCCTACGCCTGGCCCAGGCTCCTCTGATGGCCTGTTCTCCTAGGTGCTTCACAAACCTTATAGCCACGTTCCTGTCTCAGAATCTTTGCACTGTTGCCCTGCAGGGAACGCCTTCTTCCAAACAGCCATATAGCTCGCTTTGTGTTATCCTTCAACTCTCGGCTAAGTCGCCACCTTGTCGGTGTGGCTCTATTTAAAATGACAGTCCCTCTCTTAGCCCACCTGATTCCTTCCATCCTGTTCTGTTTGTTTCTGTAACACCCGATCCTCTCAAATATACTATTTCACTGATTTGGGATGTTTTAAATGTATTTTATTTTCCCCTCGCTAGAATGTTCCGTCATAAAAACAGATTGTTATTGTTGTTGTTGGTTTTGTTCACTCATTTATCCCCGACACCTGCAACAGTGCTTGGCATAAAGTACTCAAGAAATATTTGATGAGTGAGTAATTAGTAAATAGCAGCAAGTTTTTGCGTTAGTATTTGGCCTGATTTAGTTTTGTATGACTTAGTTCATAGCCACCTCTTCCGTCATTCTTCTCCAGAGTGCCGCATATGGCAGGGTAATCATTCTTCCCAAGGAAGTGCAGCCTGGTTGTGAGCCCAGACACCCTCCAGCTACCTCGGAACATGATCATTTCCCATTTCTCCACTTTTACAAAATACCTGCACAGCAGTATGCCTTTGAGTGAGTGTTCAAGAGTCTCCAAAGAACACTGCTTTTTTTGTAGTCTTCCTGTGGGGTGGGGGTGGGGTCTCCACAACACTCAATCTTGTCAAGGGCCACAATTTCTCTTTTTTGTATACCCTGAAGTGTAAAGTCAGCTCAGGATCTACTTTTCAGCCATAGCTGACAGTGCCTGGGTCTCTCTGTCTTCACCAGACACTGGGACCGCTGGCTACGAGTTAAGTCCTGGACACACTACGCCCAGCTTAACAGCTGCTGATGAGAAAGGAAGAGTCACACCACAGTCAAACAATGTGCTCCTGGAGGGACCTGAACATGCAAAGGATGTTGGAGGTAAGGTAAATAGTGAAGATTTTAAAGATCACTTTCTCTTAAATCATAGTCTGCAAATTACTTCTCTTCTTCTCTTCCCTTTTCCTACAAATACAAGGAACATAAATTAAGTTGAGGAAGATGACAGATGGCTTCAGAGACAAAGCAAAGTTGCTTTGTTTTTATTTGGGCAGACACGATGAGAGAGGCTCACTCCACAGCATGAGAGGGACAGGTATGGCTGCTGAGCAATGATTTACAGTATCCTAACGAGCTTCCCTTGGATGAAAAATAGATGGCTGCATATGGAAACTACACTGCTCTACTCTTAAGGAGAATTGAGAATAAACAAAACCACCTTACCCAGCAGCTCACTTCAAGAGGATACTTCCCTGAGTTACCACTTCAGCAAGTTTAAAATTGCAGAAGAGCACAGGGCTGTGTATGAATACTGATGCAAGAAATGACAGTACTTTGTACTCATTCAAAGGGCATAAGTTTCAGGCCCGCACCCCAAGGAATGCCTGAAACCATCATCAATTGGAACACATTTCTATTCTTGTCTTCCACCCACAATTTAATGCCTTTCCATCTTAACTAAGCACTTATCATACACTGTGGCCATAATTTTGTGGTTTGAGGTGTGACAGCAAAACGAGCCTGAATTTCATCTCTTCCTTTGCAATTTCACATATAGAAGATTCATTCTTACCGTAGATCTCAGCAACCTCAGCATTGGATGTTTCTTTTTTCTTTCCTTATTAAATACTTGCACTTTGGGCCCACTATCAAGTAACACAAGAGTGACTTGAAAACAAGCACTGTGATATTACAACTGCCGATCTGCTCACAGAGATGGCTGCTGAGTGACTCACGGGCGGAGAGCGTCCACAGCCTGAATTCACTGGACAAAGGGATGATTCCCGTCTCAGGCAGAGTGGAGCAGGAGGGCATAAGGTTTCATCATACTACACAGAATGGTGTGCAATTTAAAACCTGTGAACTGTTTATTTCTGAAATTTTTCATTTAACATTTTTGGACTGCTATTGACTGTGGGTAACTGAAGCTGCAGAAAGTGAAACTGTTACTAGGGGAACTACTATATTCCAACAGCACAATCCCTGTAAGCATGTGAAAATGTAAGTCAGCATAATATTGGTACAACAAATCAATTTGCTTGACTACCTTGTGAGTTAGCAATGTACTAAACTCATTTATAATTGCAAACTATTAAACTTCCTCTAAGGGTAGCATTGCACTGTACTTTGGGGGGAAAGATGCAGAAAACTATCAAGGAAAGTTTCTGAGTGTTAAGGGAATAGAAAGAGACATTGGGGGCCGGGCACAGTGGCTCACGCCTGTAATCCCAGCACTTTGGGAGGCCAAGGTGGGCAGATCACTAGGTCGAGAGATCGAGACCATCCTGGCCAACATGGTAAAACCCTGTCTCTACTAAAAATACAAAAATTAATTAGCCAAGTGGGGTGGCACAAGCCTGTAGTACCAGCTACTTGGGAGGCTGATGCAGGAGAATTGTTTGAACCCAGCAGGCAGATGGTGCAGTGAGCCCAGATCATGCCACTGCACTCCAGCCTGGGACATAGCAAGATTCTATCTCAAAAAAAAAAAAAAAAAAGAGAGAGGCATTGGGGATGCCAATCTCAAGGAGAAAGGCAAAGAATGCTTCATATTTCCAAGACAGTACCTTAGCACCTTGAAGAACGCCTAAGTTGGAGTGAGCTAAATGAACATGTGATTGAGTGAGAGGGGACGTGATCAGCAAAAGGAAGAGCTTGAGCAAAGAGGTGAAAGCGAGAAAGTGTATCCTGAAGGACACACAAGGGACAAGAGGCAGGAAGGCTTTCTCTGCTATCCTAAGGAGTTTGGATTTAACCCTGTATGAGCTGCTAGGACAATTTGAGTAAGACAAAGACACAACTATTACATTTTAGAAAAAATGATACCAGTGCTAATACAGAAAATGTATCAAAGTTGAAGCGACTGGGTACATGATGGTTCAAGTCCCTGACAATGAGAACTGACAGAGACTTTCTAAGGGGGTGGCAGGTAGAGGGGAATTCATGATGAACTCAGTTTGGAATATGCTGAGTTCATATATTCAGAGAAATGTTTAGGGTAGTGGTAAAGCCATGATTTGGGCATAAGAGAAGAAAAACATTTGAGAGCACTGAGATCATGCAGTGGTTTATCGCAGCATGTATGGTCTCTTGACACATTCTTTACTTCATGTCTTCCCTGACTAGAAATAAACTCCATGAGGGTGAGAACTTTGCTTTATTTCTTTGTTTCCGCCATCTACAACTGGCCTGAATCACAGCGAGCACTGAGCAAAACTTTACTGAAAAGATGAATTCTTTAGCACGGTAATTGAAACAATGTCTTCAGACGCGTTTACTTCTTATACGCAGTGGAAATGAAACAGGGCACAGAGGGAAACTGTAGGCAAAACATTGGGTGCATAAAAAAGAAGCACGGAGGAATTAGGAAAACAAGAGATAATGAGGCCCTGGAAGACAAGGGAAGCAATTATGGAAAACTGCTTTAAATGTCATAGAGCACTGGGACGGAATTCATAAATGACCTCATAAAGAAGTCCACTGTGCTTTCCTTGCAGAGGTGGGAGCAGAATCAGAGTGGTAAGTATAGAGGGATTAAGAGGAAGTGATGCTATCATTCCTCCTTCGGATAATTGAGAGTGAGAAGAAAATAGCAGTAGCTCCTGCCAGAAATGCTGAGTAAGGAATAATTTTGTCTATGTTTTTACACTTTTATCGAGAGCTGTTATGATTAAGTAAGAAATCAGTAGTGAAGTTGAAGCTGAAGACGGGACAGAGTGGTAACGGGAGGAAGAAGATGTACAGAGTGTAAGACCAGATCTGATTAGTTTCCAGCTATAACCTGAGTTCCATGCAAGCATTGGCTACATAGTACACATTCAGTAAATGCTTATTAATTGAATAAATATATTTTTGAATTAGATAATGATGAAACATGTGAATATACGTAGGTCAGAATCAGGAAACAGGCAGAATAGTAGCTTTGACTGGTGGGGGAGGAGGCCTTGTCTGTCTCTGTGTCTTACTTCTTCCAGGCAAACACAGCTTGACTCCCGTGAATTTTTGTTCTTTTCTGCATATTAAAGGGCTAATGACTTTTTGGGCCCTAAACCCAGACCTTTGGTGTTCTTCTCTCTGCACTTACATACAATTAGACATGATGTGATCACACGTCTAGCCCCACTTTCCTTCTCCTCCAGCCTACATTTTTTTAGTTCCACTTAACTCCACCATGCCTTGAATGACTCATTTTATTTTACCTACATGTACACATCCTCATCTCACCTTCTTAACCAACTCACCCACATTCTACCTGGTCTCCCTATTCCACCTCCGAGCATTGCAAAGATTATCTGAGATTTCAAGGCAACCTTTCTGTCTGTTTTGCAACTAAACTTGTCTCCTGTTAAACGCACGAGAAAAACCTCACCTCCTTTATGAAGTTGTCAGAGACTCCTTACAAAATACTAACTCAATGTTATAACTCATCTGCTATTTTTATGAGTGGATTAGCTTCAGATTGTTTTTCCATGGAGACACACAGGATATATAGTGTTTACTAGCATAGCACGTTCCTCATGAGGACACCCTGGAATGCTGATCTTTTCTCTGAGCATTTGCAGTAAATTCTCCTTTTTTCCTCCTATTCTTAATGAATATGAATTATGCTACACGAATAACATTAAATCATCTCTAAGTTAGTACTTTTATAAATTCTCACATAGCTATCAGTAACAAATATTTTTCAAGAATTACACCAGTACTCCAGACTCTTTGAATAGGTTAGAGCACAATTAAGGCAGACTTAAATATTTGAACGGACAGAAAACTTTTCCCTGTATGGCTGCAGACTGTACCTCTCTGATCAGCCATCTTACCAGTTTGAATTTCTGGTGATGAGGGGATTTAGACAAGGTGTGCCTTCACTGAATTTACCACGAATACTATGACAGTAATTCAAAGATTATGCCTTATTCTTGACTTAAGTACAATGTGGAAAATGTTGATTTATAATACAGAGGTTGTATTTGTTACCTATTAATCACTGCATAATAAATTCCCCAATGACATAGAGGCTTAACGTATTTATTAAAACTGTCTCATACAGTTTCTATGAATCGGAAATCCGGAAAGAGCTTACCTGGGTGATTCTGGTTCTAGCTCTCTCATGAGGTTTCAGTCAAGATGTCAGCAGGGCCTGAAGTCATCTAAAGGGTCCACAGGGGCTGAAGATGTGCTTTTACGTGGCCCACTTTCATGCCTGTCAAGTTCGTACTGGCATTTGATAGGAGGCCTCAGTTCCTCACCATGTGATCTCTCTTCCCTCCACCTCCATGATGCTGCTGGAGTGTCTTCATGTTACACAGCAGGTGGCTTTTTCTGGAGAGTGCTACAAGAGGGCAAGGCAGAAGTTTCAAAATCTTTTACGTTCAGCCTGAGCTCACATGCCATCATTTCTGCAATGTCTTCTAAGTTACACAGGTCAGCCTAATTCAGTGTGGCAGGAAACTGCACAAATGCATGAATACCAGCACTTGGTGACTGATGTGTCCTCTTGACCTGGGTTTTGCAGAACTGATGTAAGAAAGAACTACATGTATGCCTATAGAGGTATTCCTGTGTATGTACATATTTCTAGGTTATGTGTTTATGATGCTTACTTTTATCTGTCAACTTGACTGTATCAAAAGGTGCCCAGATTTAACATTATTTCTGGGTATGTCTGTGAGGCTGTTTCCAGAAGAGATTAGCATCTAAATCAATTGACCCAATAAAGTAGATTGCCCCTCCAATGTAGGTGAACATCATCAAACGCAGGTGGCAAAAGGAGGAATCTGCCTGTTTTCCTTTCTGCCTGACTACTTGAGTTGCAACACTGGTCTTCTGCTCTTGGACTGGAAATTACACCAGCTGGGATTACCCAGGCTCCTATTGATTCTATTTTTTTTTGTTTGTTTTTTTGAGACGGAGTCTCACTCTGTTGCCCAGGATGGAGTGTAGTGGCACAATGTAGGCTTATTGGAACCTCTGCCTCCTGGGTTGAAGCGATTCTCCTGCCTCAGCCACCTGAGTAGCTGGGATGACAGGCATGTGCCACCACGCCTGGCTACATTTTAAAATTTTTTAGTAGAGACGGGTTTTCACCATGTTAGCCAGAATGATCTCACTCTCCTGACCTCGTGATCTGCCCACTTCAGCCTCCCAAATTCCTGGGATTACAAGTGTGAGCCACCGCGCCCGACCAATTCTGTTTTATGTATCTGTTTTCCTATTAGGATTTCTCTTATATTAAAATGCTTTGTTTAGCTCAGGTTCTTTACATTTTCATTACTTACCTTAATGCCTTCACTGCAATTAGTGCTAAATAAAGTTTCACTGAAAATAAAGAGACACCAATATATGAATTTTGGCATACATATTTTTTACATTTATTTTCAAGCATTTCGGGGATAGTGAAGAATCCAGATCAGTTTTCATTCAGCTAAGTCAGTTGGCTGTATTTACTGCAAATGCCCATGCTTGATTTCAAGGGCATAATGGATATTGCAGGGACTCTGAGTCCTCTTCCAAGAGAACTGGAACCCCTGCCGGGATGTGGATAGCAGATGTGTAGTCCTGACAACAGGGACTGTGTTGTATTGCTGGATTAGATGTTCATTAAGGGAAAGTGGTGTATATGAGCTTTATACTCAAGATTTACCACTAATGCTTTCCAGACCCTTAGGAATCTTCTGCATTTGTTTTTCTCCGCTAATTTTAAGAGACTTAAAATTGGCCATGAGAAGTCAGAGACCAGTCCCGTGTCTCAAAGATGTGGAGATTTTTGGCATCTAACCTTCTAACCGACTTGCAGTAGAAGAAAGGCCTGACAAAACCTTGTTCATGTTACACGGGCTCATTTGCCCTGAACACAGATGTGTAATCCAGAAAAATGACTGCAAGCACAATGAAACAAGGTTCAGCAACCTCCACCCTGAGCCGACTGCAGTGACACTGTACTTAACAGGCTGGCAAAGACTTGGAGCCCAGGGGCAAACTGTTTAATGTATCCATCCATGTCTCTTTTGCCTCCCTGCCTTGTAAAAATAGAGTGATGACGGCTGGCACGTCTTACAGGACTCTTGCGACAAACGGCTAATAAAAATACAAGCAAAAGCACTGTGCAAAAAAGGGGATTGTAGGATGCATCGTGTCACATGATGACACAGCCTAAGAGACCCAAGTGTTCTGGGGATAATTAGCAGATTTGGGCAATATCTTCAATGTCACTAAGGTCTGAGTAACCACATCTTCAAGGAGTTCATTCTGTGGTTGAATCAGGTACAGACTCTTTCACTTTATCAGGATCTACTTCATCACTTTTTTTGAGCAAGACCAATGCTATTCAGTAGGGTCAGGGCCCCCAGTGACGGTAGGGCCAACGAAACGTAAGGAGTCAGGCCAACCAAAAGGATGAATTCATGCCTGTCTGGTCACACTGATGGACTTTAGCCCTGATATCTTTTTACTCTGATTTATGAATAAAAACACTTTTAAATTTTTCTGGTAGAGAAGAGTATTGGCTCTCAACTAGAATGTTTTTCAGATTCTTCTGTACACAGGATAACTCATGGGGCCGGGTGCAGTGGCTCACCCCTGTGATCCCAACACTGGAAAGCTGAGGCAGGAGGATCACTTGAAGCCAGGAGTTCAAGGACAGCCTGGACAACATGGCAAAACTTTGTATCTACTAAGAATACAAAAATTAGCTGGGCATGTTGGCATGCACCTGTAGTCCCAGCTACTCAGGAGGCCGAGGCAGGAGAGTCGCTTGACCTGGGAGGCAGAGGCTGCAGTGAGCCGAGATTGCACTACTGTACTCCAGCCTAGGCAACAGAGCAACACTCCTTCTGCAAAAAAAAAAAAAAGTTAACTCATGGGAGACTGCCACCTTTATCCCCAATAAGCAAGGCAGATTTATTAGGTCAAGATATCAAAATTCTTCCCATTGAGGAAGCTGACTGGAGGTAGGATGCTGGATCCACGCTTGATTTTGTACCACCCTCATCTTTGCTTGTAAGTATAGTTTTTAGCACACATTTTATTAAATTCAAATGTATTTTGCTCTGAAGGGTTGAGAAAAGGCTGAAGAAGTGGGAAGGAATTTGTGTTCAAACTTACACAATAAAGGAAAAGTTTTCAGCAACATGGAAGGACATCAGAATTGAAATCCATGTAAATGATTAACTATGTGAAATGGATAAGTGGCTTATTATTCAAATTTTATAGATTAGAAAAATGAAACATAAATGTTAACATCTATATGTGTATGATGATTATGTGAGATAAACTTATGTCTCTATTTTGAGTGTTTTGAGGGCAGCAATGGATTAGGGCTTTCTAAAATAGTAAATGGGCCAATCTAAATATGTGATTAGAATTTTTCAGAGGTATTCTGTGTGGTATTTACAGCAAGATGAGAATGTATTTTAAATTGATCTTTGATCATATTTTTATTCTTTTAAACATGTTCTGCCTCATTTTCTCCATAATAACTATAATTACACCCATTCCTCATTAGAAAGCTGCTCTTTTTTCTTTTTCTAACATTCTGCCTTCATTGACTAACGATGGTGAAGCTACCCCTGAGGTTATGTATAAAATTCAGGAGACTGGGAAGGAATGTTACATGCAGCCACATTGTATGTGAAACAGACAGGAGACAGGAGGGCAGAGTCCCTGGCAAGGGCTCCACCCTCAAGCCTGGACCCCATGGCCCTAAATGAAAACACGCATTGCTGTTTTCCTGCTCAAATGTTGCTTTTTCCAAAACCACCCTGGCCCACCATGCCCCCTATCCTGTACCTATAAAAACCCCAAACTCCACTGGCTGAGAAATAGAGTGGCATGGTAGAGAAGGAAAGAAGAGAAGTGTCTGAATATTGAACAGGCAGCTGGACAGTCAGAGAGAGTTCGGCCAGGGACAGCTGAGCTCCAGGGAAAGATCATCTTCCCACTCCATCCCCTTTCCAGCCCCGCAACCCATGGAGAGCCACCTCCATTACACGATAAAACCTCTGTGTTCGTTCAGCATCCTTCAAATTCACGTGATCTGATTCTCCCAGAACGCTGGACAAGAACCCAGGTACCAAGAGGGCAGAGCATATGTCACCCTGACTCTCCACTGAGCTGTTTAACACTTAGCCATCTGTAGACAGCAACTGCTAAAAGAGCATTAACTGTAACACATGACTTCTGGGGCTCCACAGGTCATGGGCAACTAATAGACACTGCTACTGGCTCCCAAAGGCACTTGCCCTGGCTCCTGTACCCACTCACCTGGGTGCTTCCCGTCCTGCAAAGAGTCTGAACTCTGCAACCAAGCAAAATAAGCTACCACCAATCCCCTACACCTTCTCTGTGGCAAGTATCACAAGAGGGTCAGGAAACTCTCCCATCTTATATGCATTATTCCAGTTTAGTTACCTGCAAAATAAAGTTGCCAGAATTAGTGTTTACTGCATAAGCTAAATACCTATTTCAACATGTGGGAGCTTCTAAAAATCAAATCAGTGTTGTTCTGTCCAGTTTCAGCTAAGGCTTCATAATCTCTTTCCTTAAATCATCAGCTTAAATTTTACCATTACTTTCCTCTCTTCCTTCCCCATATCCTATTCAATTATTACTAGAGACATTAAAAAAAAATCCTTTCCTTTCCCTTTCCTTTCACATGCTTGGATTCCTCAATAGAGATTTTATATAGAAAACATTTGACATTATAGTCTACCTTTTCATAATTAAAATTAAATATTTCATTAAAAAGAGAAGTCTATTTTTCAGAGTTGTAGGACTCTGGGAAGTAGACTTGTGGGGAAAAAAAAATGACTTTGTATTTACTTACAAATAAATAACCATGAGTCTGTAATTAATAAGAGATCCACTATATGTAATTTATCGTTTTCTTATGTGTTGCCTGTTAAAGATGACCTTATGTTTCCTAACATATTGTCAAGCGAAAGATGTTGTAAGAATGCTCCTATATTCCTGCATTATTTTATTGCATTGCACATCAATTTTGCATTTTCTCTTTCTCTTATGATCCTAGCCTTTCCTTTATTTGAAGTAATTGTCCAGTTGATAGAAAACTGTTTAATTTGGTTATTTTAATTACTTCAAAGAGAAATTCTAATGTTGAATGATTTTTTAATATATCTTTTATAGACTCAAAATACACACCACTATTATAAAAATCTCCCCCGCATAGCTCATATTACCCCCCACTCATATCCCATGGTTCCCTAGCTTATTGAATGCACTTATAGCATCCTTTTTAATCTGTATTGCTATCATGTGGTTTTCTATTCTGTCCCCCACAGTAACAGTGAATTACTTGAGGACACAGATCTTAACTTTTTCAACTCTGTTTTCAGCACCTTGCATTGTGAGTGGTTATAAGTAGTTCAATAAACAGCAGTTTATGTCAAAATAAATAAATGTCAGCTAATTTTTATTTATATTCAAAGATAAAATTTTATTTATTGTCATCATTACCTTTACCCCGTCCAATTTTTTTCGTTTCAAATAACATCAATAAAAATGTGACAATAACCATGCTCACCCTTAGACTAACACCAAAGTTTAGAAGCAGTTTCATGATATAGTTCCATTTTTTAAAAATTTAAAATATTTGCTTCTATACTCTTTGAGTCTTGTCAAAGAAATCCTTGAACTAATTGTTGATTGCTCAGATTTCTATTTCGTTATCTTTAAGACACTCTTTAAATTTCATCAATAATCTTCATGGAAATTACATTGTGCCCAAAACATCATAAAATCTTACCATTTAAACATACTTTAGAGTTCATCTGAACCAGTCTTCAAAAAATCAGAAATGAAGTTCTTTGGATTGATTGATATTCATGTACCCAGAGAGACAGGTACAAAATTAATTCATTTTATTATTTCCAAAGAGAAGGTGTGAAAATAACCTAGAACACAATTGAGTTGACAGAACTGAGTCTGTGTTTACAAAACTAAAAAGGCTAGACCACAGTGTGGTTTAGCAGTGATATATTAATTTAGATAACAACTGAATCTCACTGACAGTCAAACAATGTGCTCCTGGATGGAACTGAACATGCAAAAGATGTTGAAGGTAAGGTAAGTATTATTTCTGATTCACACAAATCTGATATATTGGATAGGGGCTTTTCTCCATTCATTTACTTAGGGATCCAGGTTCCAGTCCCATATGCACCATTCAGCATGATTGCAACATGGTAAGCAACCCCAGAGGCAACACATCTGCTCTTAATTGCCTTGGACCAAAATTATATGTCACTGTTGGTGCCCTTTGTTTGGCTAAAACTAGTCATAAAGACCTGCTAGACCCTCCGTTGGCCAGTCTCTACCTAGTTACCCCCAACCCCTGTCACCATGTATTAATTTAATTCACTCTCATTCCAGTATGCACAATGGACCGGCCTCGGTCCAAGTGACCCAACACAAAGGCATCCAGTCTCTGCTTCGAGTTTAAAGGTCAGGGTCACTTGTTATGCTTGTTAAAGAGTATAGAACCAGACATGAGAATTCACTGGCAGTCTCTACCACAGGATGTTTTGATCAACTATGCTATATTGAATGCCTTTCACAATCAAAACACAGTCCTAGGTAGTTACATTTTTATACATCACAATTTAATTAGGTGTAGAGACAAAGAACAGAAAACAAACAAAAAATAGAACCATAGCATCGCTTTTAAAATCAGTTCTTATAGAAAATATCAGTATTATTAGTACAAATCTTTGGAAAAACCAGAATTGGTCACTTAAGATTTAACATCAAGTGAGTTAGGACTTTTGGCGTCTTTAACTGTTTTATTTTTCACAATTTTAAGTAAAAGCTAAATCAGTATTTTTATGTACTAAGAAAAAACTGAGGTCATTTTACTAGCTATAAAACAACCATATCTCACTGGTCGTGCAATTCAAAATAAGAGAATGAAAGAACAATTACAATTCATACTTTTTCAATGGAGACATTGAACTAATAAAATTATAGGTAGCTCAAGGATAATTTGATGTATGTTTTTTTTTTTTTTCCTTCACTTTCAGTCAGATCCTCATAACATCTGTGCAAACCACAGGCTATAAACTGTGGCTAGAGATGGCCCCACCACAGTGCCTGTTTTAAGGTTTATCTTCTCCAAGCTCTTTGAGGCTGAATAAACATGGTTACTAACGGAGTATTTCTGAGCTTATATTTGACTAAAACATAGGCTCAAATCAATTAGCACAAATCAGCTATACAATAGGAGGCTTAGAGAAGCGATTATTTCTAGGCCCATTTCACACCTCTTTAGGAAAACAGCAGCTGTTAACCCAAGTCCATCACTAACATGTAACACCGAATAACTTAGTCTGAATTTTCAGTCTAATAGTTTCTTCTGTAAAGCCTTAAGTATAGTTTATTTTTAAATTGGACGCCTGCGTTGAGTTGAAAAGCTGCTTGTTTCATTCAGGTAACAGTAGTGGCTTTTTGTACCACTGAAAAATAAATACTTTCTGTCTCTGCCTTTGTTGATCCATTTCTAAGAAGGAATTCTGTGAATTTTTATAGCATAATTGAGAAAAACACATTTAGAGCCCAATTTCCAATAACACAAAATTCCGAAAACCTTGAAAATAAAAATGAATTTATTTAATAATTTTCTGTTTTGTCTTATTCTGCAAAAAAATAAATAAAAATAAAGATGAGGGATCATATGAAGCAACTTTCAGACATTCAGAACCAAAAAGACAAAAAAAAAAAAGAGAGAATTAAAGTAAAATATGATGTACCCAGGAGTTACATCAGTGAACCAAATACACCCTCAAATTTTGATTTGTGCTTCACAGCAGCCAGCCAAAAGAAAAAAAACATTTCATTGTTTCATATAAATAAATTAATTAAAAATGAAAGAATAAATAAATAAAGCAAACCAGTGTCTCAGTTCTGAAATATTTTCTGGAACTGAGAACTGAAAGGAATTTCTACCATGGACCCACTAACAGGGAGACGGGATTAAGTCTTTAAAACCTCTGGTAATAGATGTGATATGAAGTTTCTTTTGACTTTTTATTATGTTTCATGATTATGACAGTAATGGCTAACAATTTCCCACAACTCATTTATTCAACAGTTTTTAGTGGCATATATAATGAGTACTGGGTGTTAAGGAAGCAATGGTGAAGGAGATACACCCTCTCTACCCTCATGGGGCTCACAGCCTAGTGGAGCTATGAAAATATAGGTAAATGAGTCCTATGATTGGAGAAGCCAATGAAACAGGGCAAGGGGGTACAGAGGTAAAGAGAAGGGTCTTCTAAGCATTGGGGTAAAGCCTGCAAACACCCTAAAGGGAGAAAATAATGGCCATTCTGAGAACTGAAAGTGTGCCCAGTGCACAGAGGGCATGAAGAACGCAGGAAAGGTGAGATTATAGATGTGAGCGGATAGCTAGATTATAAAGGGCTTCATCAGCTGTGTTAAGGAATCTGGCCATCAACATGAGGACAAGGAACCAAGAAAAGTTGAATGAAAATGATTCTAGGGTTTATCAAAACAAAACAAAACACAACAAAACAAAACAAAACACTCAAAAAACAACCAGAAAATTAAATGGACTTCAGCAATGCCATTGGATAAATGCTTATAAAGTGTGAGATGAACAGGGAAATGTAATGCTTATTCTGTGTGACCTGCTACTGGTCCCTAATACAGCAGCTGGTTTCTACTCTAAGACAGACAATACTGCAAGAGACACAGCTCGTTCCCTTGCAGTCCTGAGTCTCTTCTAACAGATACATACTCTATCAGCCTAGTAGAGGTCACACATCTGACACGGCTGTTTGTATCAGCAACAGCAGCAAAGATGCCCCATGGGACAAGCAGAATCTAACTTGGTGGCTTCTGATGACATTCAATGCTTCATGTTTTCTGCCTTCAAGAGAACATGGATAGTTTCTGCTATCAAACTTCAAACAAAAGCTTGACAGATTGTCAGGAAATTTTTTGTTACAGTTATGTCTTCAGTGAACTGAGAACAGTGAGCTTTGCTTTCCTTAGAAGACAGGGAAGATTCTCTTCCCTGTGTGTTAGAAGAAAAATGCATGTCTTCTCAATGCAAGCCTCATCCTTTCCAACTATGTGCCTAGGTGTCCTTTACACAGCAACCCCTTCCCTGATCAGACACATATACCCCAGAGATATCACTTTTTTAGAGCTGGAATTTAATTTCTATACCCAGTGAAAAATTGAAGTGCTTAAGTAATAACATTCAGCAACATTGTCTGCTCTCTGATAATGCACAGAAACAGGGCAATTATGCTTTGCCTCGGGTGGCTAATGAGGCCACTTTGAATTTTAGGCACTATTTAATAATATCCACTCTCCCATCTAAATGCATTGTTATAATTATTTGCCATAAAGATGAGGGTGTGTATACATGGGGGAAATAGTTTTAACTATTTAATTTGATGATGTAACAACACACTCTTGCCATTACCTTTCCTGCAAATTCACATCTAGCAACAACATGCAATGCCTTCATAACTCAGTATTTCTCTGCATGCATTCTAGTTTAAACTCTGAAAAACCACATAATTACCACTTCAAGTGAAGAGGGTTTTAGGGTGCAGCCACCATCAAGGATATATTAAAATAGAAATGAAAACACATTGAGGGACCAGAGAGAAGATTGTGACATGCTGGGCAGTGAAACTGCATAAGGAATTTCAATGTCTGAATTATCCACAGATTATCTATTTTGGCACTTTTCTTTTCTTTTCTAAGGAAATCCATTCATAGGTGAGTCTTAATCTTCTTTTTGGCTGATACAGTTTGGGGAAGGGGTCATCTTTAATACGGTGGTCATATGTGTTGAGGAGACTATGGAATAGTGTTAGGACACTTGACTCGGAACCCAGTAAACAATGGCTCAAACCCCAATATAATCTCCTTCATAACCTCATAAGTCACAAGGCTTCAGAGTACTTCTTCAGGAAACTGAATTTCCAAATACAATCTGTTCCACAGACATGTGAGGTTAAGCTATTTGGCTCATGAAAAAGAATTGGAAATAAAAAGTTGTGCTTGTTAATCTTAGAAAAAGCGAATTTAGAGGATATAATTGTCTTAGATTGTCTGCCAGGTTTGTCAAAAAGAAACTGGGATTTGATTTATTGATCTTCACTGCTCCAGTGGGTAAAATATCTCCAAGAGGTAAAAGATACAGAAAGCAAATTTTCACTGAATATATTTTTAAATTTGAGTCTGTGATAACCATTTGTCATCATTATTTCGTACAGTTTTTTTTTTGCCCCAGATGGCAAGTTGCTTAGAACCTAAGGCCCCTTCCAATTCTATACAATCCAAGATTGTATGAAATGGATTGGGAACAAAGAGAAGGACTGGCATTTCAAGTCTTTTAGTAAGTTTAAATTTATTTCACTGAAATGGGTCTCTGTAGGATAGGAACCCAACTTTCCCCATCTGTATCTCCGTCCTCTTCTCCCATGACACACCCCACTAATGCTTTCCAGTGGCAGAAGTCCAAGATACAGTAATCCTGTTCTTTGATGACTAAACATCCTTTTATGCCTGGAGAATCAACTCTAACAGTCAAACAAACTGAATTAGTGCCTAATGCCGAAACCAGAGCACTCTCTGGACTTTAAAGAGTGGCCTGAATCACCAATATTTCTATTCTAATTAGTGTCTCCCTAGAGGAAAAATCACTTTGCTTCACTTCAGTTGATTATGAGAAACTTTTGGGCATATAATTGACCAAAAGAGCCTGAATTTAAAATGCATGTTGAGGTTCTCGGGTAGCACGAATCCATACCAAGTATACATAGAGACCACGAATTGGCATATGTGTCTCACTTTCTCAAAGTAAATGTTTTAATCTGACTTGATTTGCATTTGGGGTAAGTAACATTGAAACTGAGATGAATGTATAAGCTGTTTAGAAAGAAGTGCCTAAGTCTGATCTGAATTTTACCTAACCCTTTAAGGAGAAAAAATTTGCATTATTTATTTGTCCTACTCATATATAGCCTGGCTAGAGCTATGGTTGCCAACATATTATTACTTCATGAAATCTCCCTCTCACTGTGTGAAAATCTTTCACATGTTCCGATCATTTGTCCTTCTGACCTAGAAGAGAAGATTTGCTTTTTAGGAAGGTGACATTGCAAAGAAGGCCTGACACTGGGGTTCTGTCATAGCTATTTATTCTAGGAAGGAGTGCCAAACTCCCTTTATCTTCTGTGGCATGGAAAGTAAACTGTGAACTAGAAGTAAAGAAGAGAGAGTGAGAGGGAACCCAAGACAGAGTATTTCTCCTTCACAGTGTAGTTTCAGGCAGACTTTCATGATATAATCCTAACAGAGAGATTTGTGATTTAGGAAGTGACATTATTCAATGACATCCTCTTTCCCACTCTTCCAAGATGCTTTCCAAGTTCCAGGAACTGCGTTTTTAGATAAATAAGGCCATAGAGAAAGGAATTATGTCATTATGGCTATTCACGTAGAAAAACAAAAAGTTAAGAGAAAGCTTTCATCTCATATGTCAGACTTTCATTTTTTTCTTTTTAACATGAAACCACCAATATTTAGAAGAGTATTGGACAGTGAAGACTCAGTACTTCACTGTTAGAAACTATGGTCTGAGTCCAGTTGAACCTGTTCTGAATTAATCTGAAGTTCTTATTGAAATGGAAAAGAGTATTTAATAGTCAACTCCTGGTTCTACTGACAAGAATAAAGTATGCATAGAAAGTCCCATCATCATCACAGGTAGCCCTGATAGTCACATTCTACCAACACCACCTCCCAACTACTCACCCTGCTGTGAATCATCTTTTTCACCTTCTGCTCTGAATAATTGGTTTATTTTTTCAGAAAAAGGGAGGTAAAAATTAAATTAGAACAATTTAAGCATCACATTCACTCAGAATATGTTGCTTTTTAATTTCCAGTTCAACATTTGTCTTTAATTAGGAAGGAAGAATACATATGTTATATTGTCATAGCTAGTTAATCTTATCATATTTTCCTTTGTCCCAATACATTTTGGAACAAATGTTATTCTCTGTTCATCCTGATACTAAATTGGTTATCCAAACCCTAAGATCTACTAACAATCCTGCTCTGGCATGGGAGAGTGAATGAGATAAGGAGGCAACAGAGGAGATGAATTGAAAAATGGAAAGAATAGAATTCTGGTTGATGTCCTTGTCTCTAAGCTGTAGCAGCTAGTATTTATCCTAAGTAGGTAAGACTGTTAAATAATGATGAATGTCATTTGATTATGGCCTCTTTCAGTAGAAGCCAAACTCCAGATTGCATTAATCTCTTTCTCTATTTATGTGTTTCCTCTATTATCTTATCATATAGATTAGGTGTATGTGGATGTATCTGGTTGAAAAGAAATATCCATCTATTCGGATTCAAGGATCAACAGCATCAAAAACCACTACTGTTTCCTTTATTTAAAAAGCAACATTTTTTTGAGGCTTGATGGCATGCATTTCTCTGTTCTTTTTAAAATTATACTTTAAGTTCTGGGGTACATGTGCAGAATGTGCAGGCTTGTTACATAGTTATACACGTGCCATGGTGGTTTGCTGCATCCATAAGAAGGCTTATAGTATAGCCTTCTTGGTTCTCTTTCTTAAGAAAAGGTATTAAAATTTAAACCTGTTCAGAGACTGTTAATTTTAACCGTTAGTTAAAATTCAGATATCAGTTAGAATCACAAATAAGTGATTCCTCAGACTCACATGCAACTTGCAATGCAGTTTCAAGTTTGGTTGTGGCAAGATCCTAAATTATTGTGTATCTGGACAGAGCGAATGCCCAAAAATATTTTAGATGATTGACCAAAATGGGAGACTTGAGATTATAAAATATTAACATAATAATTATACTTATTCAAATGATTACCAAGTTAATATGAACAAAGAGTTTTAGAAACTTCAGAAAACCTACAGCAAAGACATCATGCCCCTGTCATAATCCATAATCTATTTTCAGAGATATAAAGATAAAATTGTAATTCTTTCTTATCTAATATGACTGATATACATGAGTACAAAGATACACAGAGCTGTTCAACACATTGTAAAAAGCTTTGATATGTGTCCATGTTTCTGTTTTTGTAAGAGTGCCATGCTCTTTTGGTCACTGTAACCTTATAATATAGTTTGAAGCCAGATAGCGTGATGAATCCATCTTTGTTCTTTTTGCTATACATTGCTTCAGCTATACAAGCTCTTTTTTGGCTCCAAGTGAATTTTAGAATTGTTTTTTCTAAGGAGAGAGATCCAAGATGGCCGATTAGCAACAGCTCAGGATTGTTGAGAAGTGTGGCGCTTCTCAGTGCGGAGTATATGGGACTCGGTGCCCTTTGAGTCAGGCTTGGCTGGTCCCATCCCCACAAGGAGAACTGCAACTGGAAGTGCTGAGGACTGAGAGTTTCACAGTAAGCACAGCTGAACCCGGGAAGCCTAGCTCTGTGGGGAAGGGGCGTCCACCGAAGGAAAACTAAGAAACAGAAAAAACTTCATCACCAACAAGCCGGACGTCCACTCAGACCCAATCTGAAAGTCGGCAATTACGAAGACGACAGGTGGATAAATCCACAAAAGTGGGAAGAAACCAGTGCAAAAAGGCTGAGAACACCTAAAATCAGAATGCCTCTCCTCCTACAGGGGATCGCAGCTCCTCATCAGCAAGAGAACAAGGCCTGATGGAGAATGAGTGCGATGAACTGACAGAATCAGGCTTCAGAAGGTGGATAATAAGAAACTTCTGTGAGCCAAAAGAACATGTACTAACC
>CAUYLG010052705.1:0-74938 GCA_963573385.1 Cacajao melanocephalus | reverse complement strand
TTGCATAGGTACACACGTGGCAGTGTGATTTGCTGCTTTCCTCCCCTTCACCTATATCTGGCATTTCTCCCCAAGCTATCTCTCCCCAACTCCCCACCTCCTGCTGTCCCTCCTCTGCTTCCCCTCAACAGACACCAGTGTGTAGTGCTCCCCTCCCTGTGTCCATGTGTTCTTATTGTTCAACACCCGCCTATGAGTGAGAACATGCAGTGTTTGATTTTGTGTTCTTGTGTCAGTTTGCTGAGAATGATGCTTTCCAGGTTCATCCATGTCCCTATGAAGGACATGAACTCATCGTTTTTGATGGCTGCATAATATTCCATGGTGTATATGTGCCACATTTTCCCTGTCCAGTCTATCACTGATGGGTATTTGGGTTGGTTCCAGGTCTTTGCTATTGTAAACTGTGCTGCAATGAACATTTGTCAGACTGCTTCTTTAAGTGGAGCTCCTCACAGCCACAGCCTGACACAGCTCTTATCTCTCTTACCTCTCCTGGGACAAAATGTCCAGGAGAGGGGAGGGCTGCTACCTGGGCAGAGGCAGTTCTACCATGACACATCTGTTTTGTCGACACATGGCCAGACTGATTCTTTAAGCAGGACCCCCAATCCACTCCTCCTTGTGGGGCAGGTCCTCCCCTCCAGAGCCTCTAGTCACCACCCATGTTCACGGGCCAAAAGAGCTCCACTCCAATTTCTTCCTGGGATGGAGTGCCTGAGAAGCAGGGCAGGCTGCCACCTTGACCGTTCAGAATCCTCAGCCACTTCAGCCTGTGGGGTTTGGAGAGTCCAGACCAAACGGTGGCTGAAGGGATCACCAACATAGCACAGCTGCTCTACTAAAAAACAGCCAAACTGCTGCTTTAAGCAGGTCCCTGATCCCATTCCTCCTAACTGGGTGAGACCTCCCAAATGGGGTCTCCAACCACCTCCCACGGGTGTCTTCACGTGGCAACAGGTCAGTAGGCCCTTGGGATGGTGCTTCCAGAGGAAGGGGCAGGCTGCCATCTTTGCTGTTTTGCAGCCTTCACTGGTGACATCTCCAGATATGGGAAGAACCAGAGCAACTGGGGTTTGGAGCGGACCTCCAGCAAACTGCAGCAGCCCTACAGAAGAGTGACCAGACTATTAAAAGAAAAACAAACAGAAAACAACAAAGGAAAACCACAAATACCCACCCAAAGGTCAGCAACCTCAAAGATAAATAGGGCCACTATGATGAGAAAGAATCAATGCAAAAACAAAAAGCCATAAAATTCAAAAAGCCAGAGTACCTTTTTCCTCCAAATGACCACAACACCTCTCAAGTAAAGGCTCAGAACTGGGTTGACACAGATGGCTGGAATGACAGAAGTAGGCTTCAGAAGGTGGGTAATAACGAACTTCACTGAGCTAAAGGAGCACCTTTTAACCCAATGCAAAGCAGCTAAGAATCATGGTAAAACAGTACAGAAGCTGATAACCAAAACAGCCGGTTTAGACAGGAAGATAAATGACCCGATGGAGTTAAAAAACACAACATGGGAATTTCACAATGCAATCACAAGTATTAATAGCAGAATAGGTCAAGCAGAGGAAAGAATCTCAGAGCTGGAAGACTGGCTTTCTGAATTAAGACAGGAAGACAAGAATAGAGAAAAAAGAAGGGAATGGAATGAACAAAACCTCTGAGATATATGGGATTATGTAAAGAGACTGAATCTAAGACTGATTGGGGTACCTGAAAGTGATGGGGAGAGTTGGAACCAAGATGAAAAACACACTTCAGGATATCATTCAGGAGAACTTTCCCAACCTAGCAAAACAGGCTAACATTCAAATTCAGGAAATGCAAAGAACCCAAGTAAGGTACTCCATGAAAGGATCATCCCCAAGACACAAAATCATCAGATTCTCCAAGGTCAAAATGAAAGAAAAAATGTTAAGAGCAGCCAGCGAGAAGGGCCAGGTCACCTACAAAGGGAAGCCCATCAGACTGAAAACAGACCTCTCTCAGTGGAAATCTTACAAACCAGAAGAGACTGGGGGTCAACAGTCAATATTCTTAAAGAAAAGAATTTCCATTCCAGAATGTCACATCAGGCCAAACTAAGCTTCATAAGCAAAGGAGAGATAAGATCCTTTTCAGACAAGCAAATGCTGATAGAATTCATCACCACCAGACCTGCCTTGCAAGAGCTCCTGAAGTAAGCACTAAATATGGAAAGGAAAAGCCATTACCAGTCACTGCAAAAACATACTGAAGTACACAGACCAGTCCTTATGAAGTAAGCACATAAACAAGTCTGCAAAATAACCAGCTAATATGATGACAGAATCAAATCCACACATAACAATTCTATCCTTAAATGTAAATGGGCTAACTGCCTCAATTAAAAGACATAGAATGGTTAAGCCGGATAATCAAGACCACCTGGTGTGCTATCTTCAAGGCACCCATCTCACACGCAAAGACACACATGGGCTCAAAATAAAGGGATCAAAGAAAACTTAAGCAAATGGGAAACAGAAAGAGGCAGGGGTTGAAATCCTAGTTTCTCACAGACTTTAAACCAACAAAGATCAAACAAGACAAAGAAGGGCATAACATAATGGTAAAGGGTGCAATTCAACAAGAAGAGCTAACTAACCTAAATAAATATATGCCCAATACTAAAGAACCCAGATTATTCATAAAGCAAGTTCTTAGAGACCTTCAACAAGACTTAGAATCCCACACAATAATAGTGGGAGACTTTAACACCCCCACTGACATTATTAGACAGATCATAGAAAAAGACAAAAGATATTAGCACCAGAACTCAGCTCTGGACCTGACAAATATCTACAGAACTCTCCACCCAAAAACAACAGAATATACATTCTTCTCATCACTGCATGGCACTTAGTCTAAAATTGATCATGTAATTGGAAGTAAAACATTCCTCAGCAAATGCAAAAGAACTGAAATAACAACAAACAGTCTCTCAGACCACAGCGCAACCAAATTAGAACTCAAGATTAAGAAATTTACTCAAAACCACACAACTAACTACATGGAAACTGAACAACTTGCTCCCGAATGACTCTTCGGTAAATAATGAAATTAATGCAGAAATCAAGAAGTTCTTTGAAACTAATGGGAACAAAGATACAATGTACCAGAATCTCTGGGATGCAGCTAAAACAGTGTCAAGCAGGAAATCTGTAACACTAAATGCCAACATCTAAAAGCTAGAAAAAAACCTCAAGTTAACAACCTAACACCACAACTAAAAGAACTAGAGGACGAAGGGCAAACAGACCCCAAAGCTAGCAGAAGACAATAAATAATCAAGTTCAGAGCTGAACTGAAGGAGATAAAGACAAGAAAAACTCTTTAAAAGAATCAATGAATCCAGTAGTTTTTTTTTTTTAATTACTAAGATAGACCACTAGCTAGACTAAGAAGAAAAGAGAGAAGAGTCAAATAAATATAACCAGAAATGATAAGGAGGATATCACCACTGACCCCACAGAAATACAACCAACCATCAGAGAATACTATAAACACCTCTATGCACATAAACTAGAAAATCTAGAAGAAATGGATAAATTCCTGGACACATACACCCCTCCAAAGACTGAACCAGGAAGAAACTGCATCCCTGAATAGACCAATAATGAGTTCTAAACTTGAGGCAGTAATAGTCTATTAACCAAAAAAAAGCCAGAACCAGATGGATTCACAGCTAAATTACACCAGAGGTACAAAGAAGAGCTGGTACCATTCCTACCAAAACTATTTCAAAAAATTGAAAAAGGTCTCTTTTCTAATTCTTCATTCTGTATGAATTTAATAAGCAAATGGGAAACAGAAGCAGGGGTTGCAATCCTAGTTTCTGACAAAACAGACTTTAAACAAAGATCAAACAAAACAAAGAAGGGCAGGCCAAAATGGTAAAGGGTTCAATTCAACAAAAAGAGCTAACTAACTTAGATGAATATGTTCATTCTATAAGGCTAGCATCATCGTGATACCAAAACCTGGCAGAGATACAACAGAAAAGAAAACTTTGGGCCAATATCCTTGGTGAGCCTCGATGCAAAACTCCTCAACAAAATATTGGCAGACTGAATCCAGCAGCACATCAAAAAGCTTATCACCACAATCAAGCAGACTTCATCCCCAGGATGCAAGGCTGGTTCAACATAGGCAAATTAATAAACATGATTCATCATATAAACAGAACTAAAGACAAAAACCAAATGATTATCTCAATAGATGGAGAAAAGGCCTTGGATAAAATTCAACATCCCTTCATGTTAAAAACTCTCAATAAACTAGGTATTGAAGGAATATACCTCAAAATAGTAAGAGCTACATATGACAAACCCACAGCCAATAACATACTGAATGGGCAAAAGCTGGAAGCACTCCCCTTGAAAACCAGCACAAGACAAATATGGATGCCCTTTCTTACCACTCCTACTCAATACAGTATTGGAAGTTCTTGCCAGGGCAATCAGGCAAAGGAAAGAAATAAAGTGTATTCAAATAGAAAGAGAGGAAGTAAAATATCTTTGTTTGCAGATAAAATGATCCTATTTCTAGAAAACCCCACTGTCTCAGCCCAAAAGCTTCTTAAGCTTATAAGCAACTTCACCAAGCCTCATGATACAAAATCAATGTGCAAAAATTGTTAGCCTTCCTGTACACCAATAACAAGCAAGCAGAGAGCCAAATCATGAATGAACTCACATTCACAATTGCCACAAAAATAATAAAATATCTAGAAATATAGCTAATAAGGGAAGTGAGGGACCTCTTCAATGAGAACTACAAACCACTGCTCAAAGAAGTCAGAGAGGACACAAACAAATGGAAAAACATTCCATCTTCAAGGGTGAAAAGAATCAGTCTCGTGAAAATGGTCATACTGACCAAAGCAATTTACAGATTCAATGCTATTCCCATTAAAATACCATTGACATTCTTCACAGAACTAGAAGAAACTATTTTAAAATTCATATGGAACCAAGAAAGAGCTCAAGTAGCCAAGACAATCCCAAGCAAAAAAGAACAAAGCTGAAGACCTCATACTACCTGACTTCAAACTACGCTACAAGGCTATAGTAACCAAAACAGCACAGTACTGGTACAAGAGCAGACACACAGACCAACGAAACAGAACAGAGAACCCAGAAATAAGACCATATACCTACAACCATCTGACCGCCAACAAACCTGACAAAAACAACCAATGGGGAAAGAATTCTTTATTTATTAAATGTTGCTGGGAGAAATGGCTAGCCATACGCAGAAAATAGAAACTGGACCCCTTCCTTACATCATAAACAAAAATCAACTCAAGATGGATTAAAGACTTAAATGGAAAACCCAAAACTATAAAAGAAGACCTAGAAGGAAACCTAGGCGATACCATTCAGGACATAGGCATGGGCAAAGATTTCATGACAAAGATGCCAAAAGCAATTTCAACAAAAGCAAAACTTGACAAATGGAATCTAATTAAACTAAAGAGCTTCTGCACAGCAAAAGAAACCATCATCAAAGTAAATAGAGAACCTAAAGAATGAGAGAAAACCTTTGCAATTTACCCATCTGACAAAGATTTACTATCCAGCATCTACAAAGAACTTAAACAAATTTACAAGAAAAAAAAATAACTCCATTAAAAGTGGTCAAAGGACATGAACTTCTCTTGGACAGACACTTCTCCAAAGAAGACACTCGTGGCTAACAAACATAAAAAAGCTCAACATCACTGATCATTAGAGAAATGCAAATCAAAACCACAATGAGATACTATCTCACACCAGTCACACTGGTGATTATTAAAAAGTCAAAAAACAGATGCTGGCGAGATTGTGGAGAAAAAGGAATGCTTTTACGCTGTTGGTGGGAGTGTAAATTAGTTCAACCACTGTGGAAGACAGTGTGGCAATTCCTCAAAGATCCAGAGGCAGAAATTATCATGTGACTCAGCAATCCCATTACTTGGTATATACCCAAAGAAATATAAATCATTCTATTATAAAGATACATGCATGCATATGTTCACTGCCGCACTATTCACAATAGCAAAGACATGGAATCAACCTAAATGCCCATAGATGATAGACTGGCTAAAGCAAATGTGGTACATATACACCACAGATTATGCAGCCAAAAAAAGGAACGAGATCATGTCCTCTGCAGGGACATGAATGGAGCTGGAAGCCATTATCCTTAGCAAACTAACACAGGAACAGAAAGTCAAATATGGCATGTTCTCACTTAGAAGTGGGAACTGAATCATGAGAACACACAGACACATGGGGGTGGGGGGAACAACATATACTGGAGCCTGTCAGAGGGTGGGGGGTGGGAGAAGGGAGAGCATCAGGAAGAACAGCTAATGGATGCTGGACTTAATACCTACATGATGGGATGATATGTGAAGCTAATCACCATGGCACATGTTTAACTATGTAAGAAACTTGCACATCTTGTACATGTACCCCTGAACTTAAAATCAAGAAATGAAATAAGAAACATTCTGAAAATCCATCAAATGCATTTGTTAGGTGATTTCATTCATTGTGGGAACATCACAGAGTGTACTTACACAAATCTAATGGTACAACATACTACATACCTAGGCTATATGCTGTTGCCTTATTGCTCTACAGGTTTGAGCTTGCTAGCATAGGCAACTGTGGAATAATGGGAAGTATCTGTGTATCTAAACATTAATCTAAACATAGATAAGGTATAGTAGAAATATGGTATAAAAGATAAAAATGATATATATTGTATAGGGCACACCATAAACAGAGCTTATAGGACAGCAAGTTGTCTGGGTGAGTGAGCTGAAGGGTGACTAAATGTGAAGGCTTAGAACATTACTGTACACTGTTGTAGACTACACATAGGCTACACTAAACAAATATTTTTTCTTTAATAATAAACAGCTTACTGTAACTTTTTCACTTTATGAACTTTTACCTTTTTAAACTTTTTGTCTCTTTTGTAATAACACAGCTTAAAACAGTATAGAGCTGTACAAAATATTTTCTTTCTCTAAATTCTTATTCTGTAAGCCTTTTCCTATTTGTAAATTTTGTGTGTGTGTCAAAAACTAAGACATAAACATGCCCATTAGCCTAGGCCTACACTGAGTCAGGATCATCATTATCACTGTCTTCCATGTCTACATCTTGTCCCACTAGAAGCTCTTCAGGGGCAATAACTTGCATGGAGCTATTATCTCCTATAATAATGTCTTCTGAAATATCTCCTAATGAACCTGCCTAAGGCTGTTTTACATCTTCTATTTTAATAAGTAGAGGAAGCACATTCTAAAGTAACGATTAAAAAGTACAGAATAGTAAATATATAAGCCAGTAACATATTTATTATCATTATCAAGTATAAGTACTGTGAATAATTGCTATTTATTTATTGAGACAGGGTCTTCCTATGCTGCCCAGGCTAGTCTCAAGCTCCTGGGCTCAAGGGACCCCCCTGCCTCACACCTCCCAAAGTACTAGGATTACAGGTGTGAGCCACCATGGTGCCTGGCCAGTGTGCTATACCTTTTTTCCCTTTTTTTAGATGGGATCTTTTTTTCTTTTATTATACTTTAAGTTCTGGGGTACATATGCAGAACATGCAGGTTTGTTACACAGGTATACACATACCGTGATGGTTTGCTGCATCCATCACCCCAGGATCTCACAAAGTTGCCCAGGCTTGAGTGCAGTGGTGTGATCATGGCTCACTGTAACCACAAACTCCTCGTCTCAAGTAATCCTCCTGCCTCAGCCTACTGGGTAAGCTAGGACTATAGGAATATATCACCACACCTGCCTATTGTTTTCATTTTTTGTAGAGACAGAGTCTCTGCCCAGGCTAGTCTCCAACTCCTGGCCTCAAGCAATCCTCCAGCCTCAGCCTCCCAAAGTGCTGCGATTACAGGTGTGAGCCACCACACCTGGCCTTTATATGCTATACTTATATGACTGGCAGTACAAATTTGTTTACACCAGCATCACCATAAATGTGTATAGTAATGCACTATTCTGCAACATTCCAATGGCTATGACATCACTAAGTGTTAAGAATTTTTCAGTTCCATTATAATTATGTATGTGGTCCATTGCCAATCAAAACATTGTTATGGGCACATTTGTGTGTGTGTGTGTGTGTGTGTGTGTGTGTGTGTGTGTGTGTGTATGTGTCAAATGAATGAGAGCAATGACAGAAAGGACAGAAAGGAGGAATTAGGAATTTATTGCAAAGTACTTGTAAAACCTGTGAAGCATTATAGTGCTACTTACAAGTGGCCTTGGATTAACTGTAAATGTACAGTGTAAATTCTAGCGCAAACACACACACACACACAGACACACACACACACATAGACACTCAGCAGTATAATAGATATGCTGAGAAAGGAAAGAAAATAGAAGCATAAAATTCTTAATTAAAAGCACAAAAAGTATGGAAGACAAAAACCAGAAACAAAGACCAAGGGCAACAAATAGAAAACATTTGCAGATATGGTAGATATTAATCTAAGGACATTAATAATCACCTTAAATATCAATGGTCTATATATACCAACTGAAAGAGATTATCAGAGTGGAATAAAAACAAGATACAAATTGTTATCTACAAGAAGCTCACTTGAAATATGTACACATATAAAGCAACAGAGAAAGATATACTGTGCTTACACCAATCAAAACAAAGCCAGAGTAGCTATAATCACTTCGGATACAGCAGATCTCACAGCAAGGAAAGTTAAGAAGGATGAAGAGGCACATTATACAATGCTAAAAGTAATACTCCAAGAAGATATAACAATCCTTAATGTGTATGTGCCTAACAACAGAGCAACAAACTATGTGAGGCAAAAATTGATAGAACTGCAAGGAAAAACAGATGAATCCGCTATTGTAGTTGGAGATTTTAAAAGCCTTCTATCAGAAATGAACAGATATAGCAAGCAAAATATCAGTAAGGACATACTTAAATTGAACAGCATCATCGGTCAACTGACTTAATTGACATTTATAAAACACTGCATACAAAAAGAGCAGAACGCACATTTTCTAAAACTAACATGTAAACATTCACCAGAAAGACCATATTCTGAGCCATAAAGCACCATAATAAGTTTATAAGAGTAGAAATGATAGAAAATGTATCCTAAGATCACAATGGAACTAAAATAGAAATGAGTTACAAAAATATAGCTGGAAAATCCCAAAATACTTAGAATCCCAAGTACTTGAAATATGTGTTATTTAAAATAACACACGGGTCAAAGAAGAAATCTCAAAAGAAATTTTAAAATATTCTGAACTGAATGAAAATGAAAATATCACACCAAAATCTGTGGGACAGAGAAAGTAGTGCTTAGAGAAAAAATTATAGGACTGACTGCATATATTAGGAAAGAAGATCTAAAATAAATCATCTAAGCTTCCATTTTAGAAAACTAGAAGAGCAAATGAAATCCAAAGTAAGCAGATGAAAAGAAAAAAAGAGAAATCAATAAAACTGAAAACAGGAAATCAACAGAAAAAAAACAATAAAACCAAAAGCTGATTATTTAAAAAGATCAATAAAATCAATAAGCCTCTAGGCAGGCTAAGATAAAAAGAGGGACTGAATAAAACATATAGTGGGGAATGTCAGTGGGGGAGATTTTGTGTGTCTGTGTGTGTGTGTGCCCATGCATGTGTGCGCATGCACAGATACAGGAGGTATAAGGGAGCTCTCTTTTTATTTTTTGAGATAGGGTCTCACTCTGTTGTCCAGGCTGGAGTGCAGTGGTACGATCATAGCTCACTGCAGCCTCAAATTCCTGGGCTCAAGTGATCTTCCCACCTCAGTGGCCTCCCAAGTAGCTGGGACCACAGGCATGCAACACCATATCCAGCTAACTTGTGCTGGGATTACATGCATGAACCATCTCACCTGGCAGAACTCTAATTTTTGTTTAATTTTGCTGTAAACCTAAAGTTGCTCTAAAAAAATAAAAGCATATTAGTTTTATAAATTATATATATAGATTCATTATTACTATAAACAAATATATATTTGGGCAAAAAAGGTATACTCATGGATATATAAACATAAATTATTAAAAATTTTAAGTCATTTATTGAATAAATATAGTAATTTTTAAAACCTAGAAAATAAAAATCCTTTTTCAAGCCTAACTTTTAAATTTAATAATTATATTTTCATAATGCATGAAAACTAGAAAGAAAAAAACTTCCATCACTTGGTTAGTTATATATCTATACAGGATCTGTATCTAAAATATATAAAGAACACTTAAAACTCAACAATAAAACAAGCAATCCAATAAAGAAATGGGCAAAAGATCTGAACAGACACCTCAGTAAAGAAGACATATAAATGTCAATCAAATGAAAAGGTGATCAATATCCCATGTCATCAAGGAACGGCAAGTTACAACAGTGACATACCACCTTGCACCTAATAAAATGGTTAAAATCCAAAACTGACAAAACCAAATGATAAGAATGCAGGGCAATAGAAACTCTCATTCACTGTCAATGGGAATGCAAAATGGTACAGCCACTTTAAAAGGCAGTTTAGCAGTTTCTTATAAAACTAAACATGTTTACAGCAACTGTGCTCCTAAGCATATACCCAATTCAGCTGAAAACTCACAGCCACACAAAAACCTAACACGAATGTTTAGAGCAGTTTTATTTACAACTGTGAAACTGGAAGCAATCAAGATGTCTTTTAATAGGTAAATGGAAAAACTATGATATATCCATATATTATTACTCAGTGATAAAAAGAAATGAGCTATCAAGCAACAAAAAGACATGAAAGAATCTGAAAAGGCTATGTGTTATTTAATTCCAACTATATGACATTCTGGGAAAGGCAAAACTAAAGAGACAACAAAAAAAATCAGTGGTTGCCAGGGATTTGAAAGAATGTACCAGTGAAGTTTGGAGAGTTTTTAGAGTGATGAAACTATTCTGTAGGATACTGTAAGCATAGACCCATAATGTTATGCATTTTTCAAAATCCATAAAACTGTATAATACAAAGAGCAAACTGTAACTATGAACTTTAATTAACATCATTCACTGTAACAAATGTGCTAATACATTAATAATACGGAAAACTGTGCAGAGGTAGCATATGGAAACTGTTATTTTTTTTTGGTAAATCTAAAATAAGGTTTTTTAAAAAGTCTAAAATCTTATTTTTCCTTGACATACAAATTCATATTTCACTAATTCAAATTACTAGTTTACTACTAACAGGCTGGATGCAGTGATTCACGCCTGTAATCCCAGCACTTTGGGACGCCAAGGTGGGTGAATCACCTGAGTTCAGGAGTTCAAGACCAGCCTGACCAACATGGAGAAACTCCGTCTCTACTAAAAATACAAAATTAGCCAGGAATGGTGGTACATGCCTGTAATCTCAGCTACTCGGGAGGCTCAGGCAGGAGAATTGCTTGAATTCAGGAGGCAGAGGTTGCAATGAGCTGAGATCACGCCATTGCACTCCAGCCTAGGCAACAAGAGTTAAACTCTCAAAAAAAGAAAAACAAAAACAAACTAGCTAACTAATAATCGGGGGTCTAAAACTTCTTGATAATTAAGGTAGAAGCAAAAACCTTCAGTACTGGCCTTCTTACAAATTCCTGCTGACTACTGAAGGATACAAAGCTAATTCCTTGTAATAATTTACAGCCTTTAAAGATGATTAGAATTACTTGATTACAATGGAAAAATGCTTACTCTATGATAGTCAGTGAAAAAAGCAAAAGCTACAAACACACACACACACATACATGCATGCATAAACAGAGTATAATGCTTTATTTAAAAAAGAGGAAGACAACTTTTATTTGCATTATCTTTGGGAGATAGAATTATTAATTTTTCTGCAATTAATATTTAACTTTTCATTATAATCAGAGGATGAAAGTCAGCTTCTCAAAAAAAAAAGGTTACTTTCTTAGTTTCTATCAGAGAAACAGGAGATTCTTAAGACAGTAATGAGAAAACTTTTTTAAACAAGTCCAATTTGTGTGGGTGGGAGTGGCTTTACTTAACTCCATGGAGGGAGGATTGTGTATTTACTACAACTTCACTTTCTCAATAAGAACGATGTTAGTGAGAAAACAATTCTTTTAATACTAAATTATCCTAGATTATTTAAAAAGCAACATCATCATGCTTTCCATTCGCTCATCATCACGTTATTTATTTTAGCCTCCTCTAAAACTGTGAAAGGTACAGTAACCTTTTTTGGTTTGTTAATATAGAGAGAAAATAAAGCCCACTTGACTAAGGTCCTATATGGTCCAATTTCATTGAATGCAAATCTTATTTTTTGTCAGGCATGGTGCTTATTTGGAGGCTTAGAAATCAGTAACTGCCACACACTCTTTCCCAATTTGGGCCTCTCTTTATTCAAATTGTGGGATTATTTTCAAAGATAGGTTGGACTTGGCAGCAAACCAGTATACCCAAAGGAACTAGAATGGGTTCTCTATCTTTTCTCAGTTAATTCCTAAAACCCAAAGGTCCTGGCTGATCCTCTTATTTTGTGTTCTTATAATGTATGTGTGCACACATGCATGCATGTGTTTGAATGGAAGCACTTAAGGCTCAGCTCATACTGTTGCCCTAGTGGTTCTCCCTCTAATGTCTTTGATTTATAAAACTCACAAGGCTCAGTTGAAAGTTGAATCTTAGGCTTTCCCAAAACTTAAAATTCACTCCCTTTCAATAGAGCTCCTAGCTACTCTAGGCAATACAGTAAAATATGAAGTACATGCTTGTATTACTCTCATGGTTCCCTTTTCTTCAAGTTTCTCCTTTTGTCTGGCACCTCTTCTCTGACCCATTCATAGTACTCTTCCATTCATTAATCCCCTTCCAGGCCAAATGAGAAGAGTGCGTCATTACAGTTATATGCATCTACATTTTCTATCAGCAGACAACCTGCCTCTACTCTGCAATTCATCCACTGAAAACAACAACAAAAAACTGAATCTATTATTCATTCTATTACCAACCCCTTTTGAATGGCAATGAATTTCAATGTTTAATGTGTAGAAGTATTTGCAACTTGTAATGACGAAGTATGACTAAGAAGCAGTACAAAATAGTTAAGCAGACACATTCTGGAACCAATGGCCTGGATTAGAATTCTGACTCTTCTACTTGCTAGCTACATTATCCTGGGCTCTTTAATCTTAAGTTTTAAATGCAAAAAAACATATTAGCTGTCTCATAAGGCTCCTCTGAGCAATAACTGGCTTAGCATACAAAAAATATATGCAAACTGTAACAGGACATAAATATAGAGGTTAGTAAATGTTATTTTACTATCTTTTACCCATAACTGTGGAAGAGAAAGTTTCGACTTCTTTAAAACTTTCAAGAAATAAACATATGAGAAAATAATTTTAAAGGTAGACAGCCCATGGAATTATGTTACTGGGATAAGAAGGGAAGGCAAATTTCCTTTAGTCCTTCCCTTAAGGTAGGGAGAGAAACAAGATGCTGTAAGGTACTCTCAGGTGAGTGTGGCATCATTGGAGAATCATTTATGGAGATGTTAGTTGCTAGGTGAATATGCTGAAGGCCTAATATGGTAACTCCTACTAACACAATCAGGTCTGCCAGGTTACCTCAGAATATCTTTGGGAGGCTCAATAAAAGGGTTCAAAATGCTTGAATGCCAAGAACCATGCACCCTTTATGACCAATCCTGCTTTTATATTTTGCAATTACACCATGCCGAAAATAGGTGCCACTATACACCAAATTTACCTTATTATAGTGTCTTAATTCTCTGCCTGATTTCTTTAACCATGGTCTTTAATGTATTGTATTGTATTTTACTCTAAGTTACTAAAAATCCCTTTTTCTTGAAAAGTGGACATAAATGCACACAGGCTGAAGGGGCGTTCTCCTTTAAACTCAGGCTTCTTTTTCTTCTATCTCAGACTACCCAATGATTAGTTTGCCTTTTCGCCAAAAGTCTGGCATTATCTTTTTTCCCCCGCTGTAGAGACAAGGTCTCACTATGTTGTACAGGCCAGCCTCCAACTTCTGGGCTCAACTGATCCTCCCATGCCAGCCTCCTAAAGTACTGGGATTACAGGTGTGAGCCACTGTGCCTGACCTCCTTTCATATCTATTATCTTCTGGGTTTGGAGGCTTTTCCTCCTTCCTGGATTATTACCTATCCAGATACAGCTCTAACATTTTAGCCCCAATGTCCACACTCACAGCTTTGCTCAAGAATAGGACATGATTACAGCTAGTGCACAATCCGATGAGAGAGGAATATCCTTAGAGCTACCTGATCTGAACGTGCGTTGCTCTCAGGGCCTGGCCTTGCTCCCTGTCCCTGTCTAATCACCTGAATTGAGATCCAGCCACAAATCTGATACAATCTGCTTCTGCACCCATGGCATTGTTTTGCCAGTGCTTATTTCTTTGAATGTGTGATGTCATTTCATGGAATTTATACTCAATTTCTTAACACACATCCAATAGCATTTAAGAAAATGATGTTCCTGGAATGTATCTTTTTTACCAAAAAGTTTTACTGTATAAACAAAACAGTGCTCTTCATTTGTTCTGAATCTTTCCCAATTCTTTCCAATCAAAATACGTCTGCCCTGAAAGAACAGGTCCATTACCATTTTTTGTATAATGCAGAGAATATCAAAAGACATTCCAAGGATAATGAGACTGATGTTGGATGTTAGGCTAGCATCTAATTTAACTATGCTGAAAAACCTAGTGGTATACACAGGTCTACTTTATGTGGATAATTGTAATTTTTTCTCTTTTCCAATGTTGACTTGACAACAGTTAGCTTTATCAGTCTGAGAAGGAGCCAGCTTCAAGTGTACAGAAATGTACAGAAGTATACACGCACAGGCATTTTGCCAGGGCTTAAAATCTTGGAAGCAGACACAAACAGTAGATTTCAATTCCCTTTGAGTGCATTCCTCTCCCTGTCTGACAGATGACAAGAAGTTATTACTCCACCTATCCTTTCTCCTGAACTCTTCTTTCAGTCAAGACAGTCTACTGTTTTGTGTTTGTAAGACTAAGGGAATGAGACGGGAGAAGTAAACTTTCATTTCAAAATAAGAAATGAGAGTCCTGCTACCAAGAACTATTTAACTGAGTCCAAAACTGGATATAAATTAACTTCAGAATACTTAAGAAAGGACCTCAGCCGGGTGCAGTGGCTCACGCCTGTAATACCAGCACTTTGGGAGGCGGAGGTGGGCAGATGAGGTCAGGAGTTGGAGACCGGCCTGGTCAACACAGTGAAACCCCGTCTCTACTGAAAATACAAAAAGTAGCCAGGAGTGGTGGCGTGTGCCTATAATCCCAGCTACTCTGAGGCAGAAGAAATGTCTAAACCCAAGGGGTGGAGGTTGTAGTGAGCCGAGATCACGAGATCACGCCACTAAACTCCCAGCCTGGGCAACAAAGAAAGACTCAGTCTTGGGGGGAAAAAAAAGAAACATTGTCAAGTTCCTTCATATTCTACAATTCTGAGACATTTAGTATCAACTGTAAAATGTTACCCTATTAAATAAATTATACAAATGTAAACAACGTTTAAAGAGAATAGTTTGGGTCCTGAATTTAATAAAATTACTGAACTCCAAGAGGAATGAAAATTATAACATTTGAGTTGAGGTACTCACACCTTTGGTTGTGATTGTTTGCCCTCTGTTGGGCAAAGTTTATTGAGAGAAAGGACTTTTATTTTCTTTGAATTTCCCTTCCTAGTACAGTGCTTAATAGCATGTGGTTAGGTGTGCAGTTAAATATTTGCTGAATAAATAAACGAGTGGTCAGTACCACAATGAAAGTGTGCACTGGACACAGGAGGGGTGGGGCAAACAGTGCCAAGAACAATGCTGAGAGAAGTCAGGAAAAGGCTCCTAAAGGTAATCCTGGAGGCAGGTTGTATTTTAACAAGTGGAGAAGTAAAAGGTTATGTAAAGTCATGACAAAAGCCAGTAATAACATGAGTTTAAAATCTAGTACAGATAATCTTAATCTTTGCTTAAGTCTAATAAGCAAATTGTGAAATATCAAATTGATGGATAACTGTATATGCATTTTAAATGACAGAGACTATATATAAAAATCTGAGAAACTTAAAATATGACTAGAAAGACAGAATAATTGTATGTACAGTATGATACTGTAGAGTATACAGTATATGCTGACAAACTAAAAGAAAAAGTGAAAGGTAAAATAATTTTCTATTATTTTTATTGTTTTTTACAATAATAGAATAAAACGAAATGAAAAAAATCAACACAAGAATAATGTTTATTGTATTCAGTGGGCCTGACCCAAATGAGTTACACCCGATTTTCAGTTCTTGGTTTCCCAGAATGGTTCTTACAAATGGTCTTGCTGCCTAGCTCCAATATTATCAAAATACAAAATAACTGATACTTTGGATCAAGAAAGATCCTTAAAATTTCTATTATGAATAGTTATCTCCTTCCTGACTGATAGGAGGTAAAGGCAAATTCAGTAATAAGTTAACTGGACTCAAAAGAAGAAAAAAACTACATAAATAATTTTTGCATGTGTCTTTCTCTGGACTATTTCAGAGAAAACAATCTCTGGAAAATGGCTCTACCACCAAAAGCCTTTTAAAAGCCATTTTAAAACAATTCAGTCAACAAACATACCATTTACTGAGCATCAATAAGTCAAGTACATTACTCTGAAGACAAAGGAGAAAATAAAATACATAGTTCCTGCCCTTAAGGAGCTCACAGTCTAAAAGAAGAGAAAGAATAGTTACAAATAATTGCATAAATTATGGTGAGTCCTCTAATAGAAGTATGTAAAAGATACTATGATAAGCAAAGAAAACAGGTAAAGTAATAAAAGTCAAGGTGGTTTTCATAAGAGAATTACGTTTTTAATGAGCTATAGGAAGGGAAAGAAGACTTCAATGGCACATGTAAGGAAATGTTAAATATCAAAGAAGGTGAATGTGAGTAACTTTCAGTAGTCCCTATGGTACACAGAGTGAAGAGAAGAGCAAAAATAAATGAGGTTAAAGGAGAAAGCAGGAAACAAATTACAAAGGACCTAACATTCATACTAGAGAATTTGACTATTATTTAATTCTATCAAATCTAAACAGCCTCAATTACAAGACACATTACTACATGCACCATAAGAAAGAAAAAAGCTTTATGCTTGGGCCTGAATATTAGAATAGAATACTACTGCATAAAGCTGCATTACCAAAAGGCTACACCCTCAGTCTAAGATTAAAGAAATAAATTTGCCATGCAGAAAGGGAAAGCAAAGAATTTTATATTTCTCAACTTGCCCTTAGGTAGAAAGGGGAAGCAGAAAATCTCCCCCTGAGAACTGAACCTTGAGCAGATCTGCAGCCTAAATTAAAGCTAACACTGTGGTCCACAAACACAAGCAAAGACTTTAACGTGGTCTCCGGTTGGTAGTGTCTCCAAATGCCTGGCAGAAACAAATGAAAATTCTCTTTAGAAGATCAAGACTTCAGTCCTGAACAACAGCAATTTAAGATGCATTATCACTGCAAAGATGAAAACAGTGCATCTTAGAATCAATGAAAAAGTAAATCTTATAGTCAGTCTTAAAGCTGGTGATGTTTCAGAATTACATGGGAAACTCTTAAAAATACAAATCACCAGACTGCATACCCAGAGATTCTCATACAGGTAGATCTTCAGACCGGTGGGTACTTCAGGTAGGTCAGATGCTGAGCCTTGGAATCTCTATTTTAACAAGCTATCCATTTCCTTTTTATACACCTGACAAGATAACAAGACACTATTCTGTACAATCAGCTGAAAAATCCTACTCTACAAGTTAAAGGACAGTAGGATTTTAATCAACAGCATCATTTGATCAGACTGACAATTTAGGAAGACTACTTAGATGCAGACAGACTTTGTGGAGAGAAGCTAGATTAGAAGAGTATAGGGGGGCCAGGCACTGTGGCTCACACCTGTAATTCCAACACTTTGGGAGGCCGAGGTGGGCAGGTCACAAGGTCAGGAGATCGAGACCATCCTGGCCAACATGGTGAAACCCCGTCTCTACTAAAAATACAAAAATTAGCGGGGCATGGTGGCGGGCGCCTGTAATCCTAGCTACTAGGGAGGCTGCAGCAAGAGATCGCTTGAAGCCAGAAAGTGGACGTTGCAGTAAGCCGAGATCACGTCACTGTACTCCAGCCTGGTGACAGAGCAAGACTCCCTCTCAAAAAAAAAAAAAAAAAAAAAAAGCGTAGTGACAGGAAATGTAGGACAGTAAACATTAACAGGAGGCTGTTGAAAGTTTACACGCTAGAGGTGGTGATAATTTAAATACTAACAGTGGGAGAAAAATAGAGTATTAAGGAGGCAGAACTACACAGCAGTCTTCAATAAAAATGACATGAAAGTAAAGGCATTAGATCTAATTCTGAAAAATTCCATAAGACTAACCCTACTCCTGGGCATTAGGGCACTGGGCCTTTAAAAGTAAATCTCAGCTGGGAGCAGTGGCTCACGCCAGTAATCCCGGCACTTTGGGAGGCCGAGGAAGGCAGATCACTAGGTCAGCAGTTTGAGACTAGTCTGGCCAACATGGCGAAACCCTGTCTCTACTAAAAATATAAAAGTTATCTGGGTGTGGTGGCGCATGCCTGTAATCCCAACTACTCAGGAGGCTGAAGCAGGAGAATCACTTAAACCCAGGAAGTAGAAGTTGCAGTGGGCCAAGATCACGCCACTGCACTCCAGCCTGGAGGATAGAGAGAGACTCTGTCACAAAACAAAACAAAACAAAACAAAACAAAACAGTAAATCTCATTTGGGTATAGTAATCCACCACCTTTCAGCTGTGTAATAAAGTATAAATGTTATACAAAATCCTATACTATATAAATATCAAAGCTCCAAATGTTACTTAAAACGGAAAATTATTTCCAAATTCAGATGTAAGCACAGAGGGAGTTTATTCTTTAATGTTTAACATTTCTATTAATTAGTGTGTATAAATTAAAAAATTAGAATTCTTTAAGCAAAAGAAAAGATTTCCACTGGTTGATAAATTTAAAGTACAAACAGAAAACAATGAATTAACAAACTTACGCTGAATATGAATGAACTGTTTTGGCTGTTTAAACTCTCCTTTGTACAAGCGATTGTAATAGTTGACGTTGCTCTCTGCCTCAGGAACAGGAATGACCATGCTCTCTTTTTTTTCTCTAAACACTTGCTGTGCTGAAATCGCTCGCTGTAAATGATGTTCCTGGAAAATGTAAAGTAGGCAACATAAGTTGTTCTGGTAATATTAACCAATGCATAATTCTATTTAAAAGTAATAATCACAAAGTGCTTTAAGAATCAGTTATAAATAGCTCCTTTGCCAAAGACCTATAGATACATTGCCATCATTCTCTCTTAATATTTGTGGCTCATACTGATATCACCCTAGATTATTACAATTTTCATAAGTATAATTTTTTTAAAAAATTATATACTCACAAACTAGAATATGAAATTTCAATTACAAAAAAATTATTAATCTGTTTGCTAAATTAATTGAGGTGTTTGTCACAACTACCAGATGAAAGAAAAATTCCAAGTTACAGGAAATAAATTTATATCACAGATTTTAAGTATCTTCTGCATTTATGTATCTAAAACTTTAACAGTACAAAATTCTGAGTAATTCAAAGAAAGATAAAAATTATATTCAACAAATTTTATTACTACCAGCAAAAAATATTTTTAAATAGAGGTTAAATGAACAGTTCCTATAACATATATCCAGATTCTAATGACTTCATTACTCCCACTGCTTAATGAAATAGCCTTCTAAATAGAATTTTCACTACTTCCTCCTTTCCCCACAGTGGCCCATTCCCAGTGAAGCAGTTTTACCTTTTGGAAGGTAAATCAGGTCATGTCACCCACTCCCTAAAGGATTTCTGATCTCCATCCTGTTCAGAATAAAGGTTAATAATCACTCAATGACCTCCAAGACTCTGCATCTCTCTTACCTCATTACCAACCTCTCTCCTCTATAACCTTTAATTCTAGCCATACTAATCTTGCTGTTTCTATATATCCAAATGGTCTGCTTTCAAAATTGCTTCCAGTCTTATCTTAACAGAGAAGTCTTCCATTACTTTTTTTTAATCTAAAAGAGTATTCCTCCTCCAGCACTTCTTCCCTGCTTTACTTTTCTCCATACCACTTTGCAACATCCAACATAGAAAGATCTCATGCGTTTATTGCCCATCTCCCCCTAGCATGAAGTAAGTTCCAAGAGGACAATAATTTTTGCTTGTTTTGTAAATTTCTTATCCTTAATGCCTAGTGCAATGGCCAAACTTAGAAGTTGCTTAATATACATTAACTGAATGAATAAATGAAACCTTTACTGGATTCGTACTATATGTCAGGCTATGCAAAATACATATAAAGAAACTGAGGCATAAAGATGTTTCACAAGTTGTTAAAGGTCAAACAGCCCTAAGTAACAAAACAGAAATACAATATAGGACATACATATATATGCAAAGCCAAAATTCTTAATCCTATTACACCATTTTTTTTTGAAGTTCTATAGAGTGCAAGAAATTAGAAGATCTTAATTTCATTCAAGCCTTTGGGGCATATGAAATGTTATTATACAAAAAAAATTAGTGCAGTGATCCAAAAAGAAAAGTTTTGTTCAGCAAGACATAAACAAAATTAAACCAAAGGTCTATTATATGCAAAATACACAGATTTGTTTGATTATAACTAGTACTTTAAAAGGAAGGTGATAGAGGGGTACAGATATCAAATAATGAGAAAAGAATTACATTAATGATCTTCTGCCAGTAATTACTGTTAAAGAAAGCAGAGAGACAGAGATATAAAAACAAATGGGAAATAAACGAAATACAATAAGAGGAAGTAGAGAAACAACCTTCTTATGCTATAGGCAAGTGAACAGTAAGCCAGGGCAGTTTACTGGGACTCTCACAAGAAGCACCAAGTTTGGTCAAATGCAATCAAGTCATACCTGCTTTTCCCCAAATAATCATCTATACTATATCATAGCATCTCTTTGGCATTTTGTCAGACTAAGTTAAATCAAGAAAGCATAAGCATATTCAAGAAAAATGCCCTGAAATTTAACTAAGGATCAGAAGTCTAAGAATAGCTAAGTAAACTTAAAAAGAAGCAGAAAATATGGCATGAGAACAGAGATTGCCTATTAGAAATCACAAAATATTATAAAGCCACATTTTCTGCTTTTTTTAAATTCACTAAGTGCCACTCTAGTAAAAATACAAATAATAACAAAGTGAAACAGCCTTACTGCTGAGGCAGAGAAAGTTTCAGGAGTCTGAACAGAAAATCAAACTGGCCACAACATTCCCGTAAGCCAAAGCTTAATCCAGGGCAAGGCATTAATAACTCTCTTCAATTCTATGAAGGTCACTAGAAGTGAAAAAGCTGCAGGAAAAAAAAAAAGTTAGAAGATAGCAGAGATTGGCTCATGAGGTTAAGGCAAAAAGCCATCTCCTAACATAAAAGTACAAGGTGAAGCAGCAAGTGCTGATGGAGAAGCGTCAGCAAGTCATCCAGAAGATCTAGTTAAGATCATTGATCAAGATGGCTACACTGAACAATAGACTTTCAGTGTGTATGAAACAGTCTTCTACTGGAAGAAGATGCCATCCAGGACTTTATAGCTAGAGAGGAAAAGTCAATGCCTGCTTTCAAAGCTTCACAGAACAGACTGACTCTTGTTAGGGGCTAATCCAGCTGGTGATGTTAACTGTAGCCAATGTTCATTTACCATTCCAAAAATCCTAGGGCCTTTAAGAATATGCTAAATCTACTCTGCCTGTGCTCTACAGGTTCACTGAATAAGCTAACTGTTGAATGCTACTGCTCAGGGGAAAAAAAAATTTAATACAACTACTTGACATGCATATGGTCACCCAAGAGGTCTGATGGAGATGAACAAGGAGATTAATGCTATTTTCATGCCTGCTAAGACAACATTCATTCTGCAGTCCATGGATCAAAAGTAATTTTGACTTTCAAGTTTTTAACTAAGAAATATATTTTGTAAGGCAATAGCTGCCATAAATAGTGATTCCTGATGGATCTGAGCAAAGTAAATCGAAAACCTTCTGAAAAGGATTCACCATTCTAGATGTCATTAAGAACACTCATGATTCACAGAAAGAGGTCAAAATGTCCATATTAACAGGGGTTTGAAAGAAGGGCATTCTAATCTGCATGGATGACTTTGAAGGATTCAAGGCTTCAGTAAAGGAAGTAACTGAAGATGTGGTGGTAATGGCAAGAAAACTAGAATTAGAAGTGGAGCCTGTTCAGAACATGTGACTGAATTTTGGCAATCTCATAAAACTTGAACAGAAGAGGAGCTGTTTCCTATGGATGGGCAACTAAGTGGTTTCTTGAGATGGAATTCATTGCTGGTGAAGATGCTGTGAACATTGCTGAACTGACAACAAAGGATTCAGAACATTATACAAAGTTGGTAAAGCAGCAGCAGGGTTTGAGAAGACTGCAATTTTGAAAGAAGTTCTAATGTGAGTAAAATGTTATCAAACAGCATCACATGCTAGAGGAAACTCCTTCATGAAAGAGTCAACTGATGGAGCAAACTTCACTAATGTCTTATTAAAAGGAACTTCCACAGCCACCTAACCTTTAGAAAACATTACTCTGATCAGTCTAGCCATTAACATCAAGGCAAGATCCTCCAACAGTAAAAAGATTATGAATAACTGTGAGCTCAGATGACTGTTAGCAAGCACTTTTTAGCAATAGGGCATTTTCTTTTTTCTTTTTATAATTCAGTCTTTGTAGAGACTGTCAAAAATTGCCAATCCCGACTATATTTCAAGTCATCATGGCAGGGTATTGGGAAAAGTTTTCAAATAGCAATAATCGCGCCTTGGATAAACCTCATTGGCTACGATACTGCCACTGCGCAAAGCTAGGGCATTTTAAAATTAAAGAATGAATATTTATTAGACATAGTGCTAGTGCATACCTAATAGACCACAGTATAGTGTAAACACAACTTTTATACACACTGTGAAACCAAAATATTCATGTGACTTGCTTTATTGTGACATTCACTTTATAGAGGTGGTCTGAAACTAAACCTATAATATCTGTATGTATCTAAACATGCAAAGTAAATCATAAACAGAAGAAAACAAAAGCAAGTATCTGCTATTAAGAGCAAAAAACTTGTTAAAATTTCAGAAGTATGAATAAAGCAAAATAAAAAAACTCAATGAAATTTATTAAAATTAACATTTTTCCTTCAATAAAGGACACCATGGACAAAGTTAATAAATTTATGACAAAATGGTATGTTACTTTAAATGTCTAAAACCTATAAATGATTACTATCTAGAATATGTAAGAAACTCCTGCAAATTAACAGGAAAGGTAACCCTAAAGGAAAAATGAGTAAAAGATATAAACAGACAATTTACAGAAGAAAAATCATAAAAGGCTAACAAGTATATGAAGAGATGTACAAATTCATTAGTAATCAGAAAAATTTTTTTAAATCTTATGATTTATACCAATGAGGCTGGCAATAATAAAAAATTAAAATAATGCCAAGTGTTGGCAAGGATATGAGGATAAAAATTCCTGCATGCATGACTATGGAAGCACAGACTTCCTACTATTCCAGAGAGCAACATGATAATTACTTAAACTGAATCTGCATAATCTATAAACTAGCAACTCCTGTCTTGAATATATAACCCCAAGAAAACCTCACACAGGTGTGTAAGTAGACAGAGTCACTGAAATGGCATCTGCTGTATTTGAAAGTTTGAGGCAATGTGGTTCTCTATGAGTGGGAGAGTAGGGAAGTAAAATGTGGTAGATGCTCACCATGAATATTACAAAACAGTTGGTATCAACAGTCCAGATGCATAAACAATGTGATACATCTTAAAAGCACTGTTATGTGTAGAAGAATGAAGCTGGATCCTCATCTTTCACTTTATACAAAAATCAACTTACGATGCATCAAAGACTTTTATACCTGAAACCACAAAAATTCTAGAAGATAACATCGGGAAAACTCTTCTAGACATTGGCAGCAAAGAATTCCTGACCAAGAACCCAAAAGCAAATGCAACAAACACAAAGATAAATAGATAGGGCCTAAATAAACTAAAAAGCTTCTGCACAGCAAAAGAAATAACTGGTGGGGTAAAGAGACTATCCACAGAGTGGGAAAAAATATTTGCAAACTATGCATCCAACAAAAACTAATATTCAGAATCTACAAGGAACTCAAATCAGCAAGGGAAAAACCAAATAATCCCATCAAAAAGTGGGCAAAGGACATGAATAGACAATTCTCAATAGAAGATATACAAATGTACAACAAACAATGAAAAAATGCTCAACATCACTAATTGTCAGGGAAATGCAAATCAAAATTGCAATGAGATACCACCTTACTTCTGCAAGAATGACCATAATTTAAAAATTAAAAAGTAACGATGTTGGTGTGGATGTGTTAAAAGGCAACACTTTTACACTGCTGGTGGGAATGTAAATTAGCACAACCTCTATGGAGAAACAGTATGGAGATTCCTTAAAGAACTAAAAGTAGATCTATCATTCAGTCCAGTAATCCCGCTACTGGGTATCTACCCAGAGGAAAAGAAGTCATTATATGAAAAGACACTTGCACACACGTTTATAGCAATACAACCTCAATTGTAAAAATATGGGGCCAGCCTAAATGCCCATCGACTAAGAAGTGGATAAATAAAATGTGGTGTATATATACCATGGAATACTACTCAGGCATAAAAAGGAATTAAATAATAGCATTTGCAGCAACCTAGATGGAGGTGAAGACCATTATTCTAAATGAAGTAACTCAGGAATGAAAAACCAAACACCACATGTTCTCATTTGTAAGTGGGAGCTAAGCTATGAGGACGCAAAGACATACAATGATATAATGGACTCTGGAGACTTGGCAGGAAAGATGAGAGGGGACTGAGGAATAAAAGACTACATATTAGGTACAATCTACACTGCTTAGGTAGTGGATGCACCAAAATCTCAGAAATCACCACTAAAGGACTTTTCCAAGCAACCAAACACCACCTGTTCCCCCTGTTCCCCCAAAACTATTGAAATTTTTTAAAACTAAAATTTTTAAAGAGCCTTGCGATATATTTTGCGAATAAGGAAAAAAAGCAGTGTTAATTCAGAAAACTTGTAAGAAACAGAATCAGATATGACATATGATTATTATTAAAAGGAAATGTGCATAAAACAGTATAGATTTTGCCAGAAGAGACACATTAAACATATTAGTTGGTTGCCTGAGAGGGTAGAGAGGAGAATGGGAGTAGCAAAGAGAGAGAGAACAGAATAAATAAATGAAACCAGAGAGGGGTCTTGCAATTTCCCTTTGAAATTTCAGGCTGTTTTGGACTGTGTAGACATGAAACAAGATTGGCCATATGTGATTAACTGCAGAAGATGAACACATGGAGATTCATTACACTATTTTTCTCTACTTTTGTGTATGTTTGATAATTCCATAATAAAAATGAAAATAGTGAGAAGAGGGGAGGAGAGGAAAAGAGAGCACCCTTGTAGAAACCAATAGTAACAACATACCATATAACTGACGTACATGAATAACTCAACTCTGCAACTTTCCTCTGTTAAAAAAAAAAAAAAAAAAAACTTTATATAATGATAAGATTATGTATTAGAGAGTTTTCAAAACATGTTTAGTTTTAAAGAGGTTTAGGTATGCACTCAATGCACCCCAGTAACCATAGACCAAAAACACAACTAATTAATTAGTGGAGATAAGGGCTTATGAATACTGGTAATAATTTTATAAACATAAAATGACAAGGTAGAAAGTAACCTAACAGGTCATTTAATCCCATGTTTTTCAAACTGTGCCCACTAACAGGTCACAGCCACCAATTTTCTTTAAAGAACAGAAAAAAAAATCAGAGATTACTGGATGTGAACAGTTTATTATTTTGTAAACATTTATTTCAGTTATATATGTGTGTAAAAATTTTTTATTGTCGATCACAATCAAAACTTAAAAAAAAAAAGAATATATTCAAACTACTCATTTGTGTTTTGATAAGGTCTCACCACCTGTAACAAAATTAAACAAATGTAGCCTTCAAGAGATTTGTAAACTCTGAAACAGCAATATGAATTACTATTTCTCCTGGTTGCCTTTTTTAAGTGATTGTTATTTTTTTCCTGTGTGCCCTTTGTATTTTCTAAATCTTCTGTAGTAAATCTGTATTACTTTTGTAAGATTTTTAATGTTATAAAAATATTGCATTTTAATTGAAACATCTCTCTACCAAGGTACACAAAATCACTTCTTATGGCTACTTTGACATTCTGAAAAATCCTTCTGAAACCTACTATATAATTACACTTAAGCATTTTTCTGAGTTTTTGTAAAGACATTATACACTTTCTACTTTTTATTTTCCCCTGAAAACATGGAATTACATGGTAAATAAAGCAGACTTTTAAAAAAAAATCTAAGTAATTCATGACTTTTAGTCATATACAATGAGTACCAAGATGCAGACAAGAAATATGTTGTTGTTTTTGAGGATGAATGAACTGAAGTTCTATGGTTATAATTGCAGAAATCAACAAGGATGAAATTTGCATCCTTACTTGTCTGGCTCTTTTTCCATCTTACCAAGCTCAGGCCCCAACTTCCTGGCTTTCAGGATTTATCCACTGACTTATGCTACATACATAGCCGAAGATTCTTTATTGCTATTTTTAAACTCCCAAGTAAAGATAGCTGACTGAATGCCTATACTTACATACTCTACCACCTCATAATGTAAACTTATTAGTAATGGACTAAAGAACATATAAAGCCACACTGACAAAGAGAATGAAATAAGCCATCAGCACAAGAGTGCAGCAAAATTCTGGGAAACTAAAATTAAAAAGAGCAGTAGAGACGATAAATACTAGGCCCATCTGTCCCACAGAAAACCAGAAATGATAGATATGGATTTATGAACACTAGCTTGAAAGAGCTATGAAAAAAGCACTTCCTTGCCTATTCTTTGAAAGCCCATCATTCTACACAGACAGAAGAGGGTGCCACTGAACTAGGAATGTTGTGAATATCTCAAACCTAAAAAAAAAAAATGAACAGAAGAAAATTTAATAAATCTATTCAATTATCTTAAAACAAGAAGACAAGGTTCAGCTGCATCTCTACTGATGAACTCCTCTCACTCTGGGGAGAGGAGAAAGAAGAAAAGTTCAAGAAAAATGTTCCAAACCTAATAAACTCAAAAGTAGCATTTGGGAATATGAAAATAAAAACCTGGCTGGGTACAGTGGCTCACGCCTATAATCCCAGCACTTTGGGAGGCTGAGACGTGTGCAGATCACCTGAGGTCAGAAGTTTGAAACCAGCCTGGCCAACATGGTGAAACCCCATCTCTACTAAAAATACGCGAATTAGCTGGGTGCCTTGGTGGGCACCTGCAATCCCAGCTACTCGAGAGGCTGACAGAAGAATCGCTTGAACCTGGGTGGTGGAGGCTGCAGTGAGCCGAGATCACATTACTGCACTCCAGCCTGGGCAACAGAGCGAGACTCTGTCTCCAAAAAAAAATTAAAATTAAATAAAATATGAAAAAATTAAAAACCTGAAATCTGAGTCTCCAAAAATAAGAACATAAAAGGCAGGGGTGGGAAGACCTAGAAAGAAATATGAAGAGTTAATTAAACTCATGAATGAAGAAAAAAATTATCTCAGAAATAAAGACTACAATTATTAGGAGCCCAGTGAAAATTATACCCCAAAAAACCCTTAAGTGTGCTGCGTAAAGCTGGTCAAAAACTCATTTGAATGAAAATTAGATAAAGAAAGAAATAAAATGAGTAAGATAGAAGATGGCAGGCAGAATGTACAACAGGCAAGGAAGGAACGACAGTCATATAATTAGAGTTCCTAAGAGCAAAACAATCAACAGAACTAACACTTAAAAATATAGTCCAAGAAAACCTTCTAGGAACAAAAGACTACAAAGTTACATACCAGTGAAGGGAGTAAGATGGAGGAGGAGTAAGCCCCATACCTTTTTCCCACACAAACACACTGACTGCACAATATAGAGTCCAAAAAGCCTTGAGAAATCCAGAAACCAGTTCAGAAATTGTAGCCCCAGGCAAGCTTGAAGCCAAGAACATCTGCATTGAACTGGGTTTAAAAGGCCATAAGCCCTTCCCCCAAGCCAGCACACATCAAGATTGGGAGAAAAAGCACAACGTATGGCTGCTGCTTCTGGAGAGAAAAAGAAGAGTGAAACCTATGTCCAATATTCTGGCTTTTCAGGAGTCTGACTGATGGACTGGCATACTTTGGATATCTGGGGTCCACTGAGAACAGAATAGAGCTCAGCAACTTTGTATAGCACCACAGAACCTGCACCATAGCAAGTAGAAGGCAGCACAACTTGGTGCAATGAGGAGAAAGTGCCCAGTTCATGGCTTTTCCCTTTGGAAGGAAATGGAAGAGTGGAAAATGCATCCAATATTATGGCCATCTGGTGGAATGCAGAAGGGACTAATTCTGTCTGCCTGACTTGAAGCACTAACTTAACTAACATACTTTGGAAACCTGGAAGCTGTAGAGAACAAAAGAACTCAGCAGCCTGCGCAGCACCAGAGAATCTGCAGTATCACAGACAGAGACAAGAGGGAGCAAGAGAGTACAAGTACCTGAAGAAGAAACTAGTAAACCTCTCTAATCGGGAAATTACATGTACAAGTACAACAAAGATGCATCTCCAAAATTTCTAGCTGGACTGATTCATTAAGATCTTCTCTTAGACAAAATCAGTTTGTAAAGACTGGGAGAGATGCCTGTTTTTTCAAATGCACAAGTCATAGCAAAAAATAAGGCGCACAAAGACCCAGGCAAACAGCCCAATAAAGCAAGAAAATAAATCAAGAAAACAACCCAAATCATCTATGAATTACCTAATAAAGAATCCAAAATAATTGTCTTAAAGAAGATCATTGTACTGTAAGAGAACAACGATAGACAAGTAAATAAAGTCAGAAAGCCAAGACTGGTGTCTTACATCAGTAATCCCAGCACTTTGGGAAACTGAGGCTGGCAGATCACTTGAGGTCAGGGGTTCGAGACCAGCCTGACCAACATGACAAAACCCCATCTCTACTAATATTAGCAGGGCATGGTGGTGCACACCTGTAATCCTAGCTACATGGGAGGTTGAGGCATGATAATCGCTTGAACCCATGAGGCAGAGGCTGCAGTAAGCGAAGATTGCACTACTGCACTCCAGCCTGGGTTACAGAGCGAGACTCTGTCTCAATACACACATACATACATACATACATACAATGATTAATATACAAAATGAGAAGAAATAGATTAGTTTTTAAAAGATACAACAGAACCTATGAAGTTGATAAATATGATAACTTAATTGGAAATATTACGAGAAGTTCAACAGCTGACTTGATCAAACAGAACAAATCATCAGAGAATTCAAAGACAAGTCATTTGAAATTACTGAGTCAGAGGAACATAAAGAATGAAGAAACATGAAGAAAGCCTAAGGGACTTATGGGACACAATCAAATGGACCAATATACACATTATAGGAGCTTATGAAGAAGGTTAGAGAGAGAAGGGGAAGAGAGCTTACTTGAAGAAATAATGGCCAAAAACTTCCCAAATCCAATTAAGTAAATGGACATCTAAATTCAGGAAGCTCAAAGGACTCCAACTAGAATAAACCAACAACACACACACTGAGACACATTATAATTATAGTAATTATAATCAAATGGTCAAAAGTCAAAGAGAATCTTGGAAGAGAAAAACAAAAACGACTTATCACATACAAGGGAGAGCTCATAGATTTAACAGTGCATTTCTCAGCAGAAACACTACAGCTCAGGAAAGAGAAGGATAACAAATCCAAAGGGCAGAGAGAAAAAAAAGTGTCAGAAGAGAATGATATATCTGACAAAATGTCCTTCAAAATTGAAAGACAAATAAAAACCTTCCCAGATAAGTAAAAACTGTAAAAACTCATTGCTACTGACCCTGCCTATAAAAATTGCTAAAGGGAGTCCTTCAAGTTTAAACTAAAGGATGCAAGCCAACAACAAGAAACCATGCAAATATATAAAACTTAGGTAAAGGTAAATATATAGGCAAATAGAGAATCCTATACTACTGTAAGTGTGGTATGCAAATCGTTTTAATTTCTGGGATACAACTTGAAAGACAAAAGCATTAACTAACATAAAACTATGTTAATGCATACAGAACACAAAAATATGTAATTTTGACACTTTAATATTAAGTGTTGGTAAGCAAAAGTAGTTTCTGTACATGACTGAAAAGAAATTGTTTTTAACGTTTTAGACTGTTATCACTGTAAGATGTTTTATGTACTGCCCATGATAATCATACCACAAAAACCTTCAAGAAAATTAATGAAAGAAATAAAAACGTCACTATAAAAAAAATCAATGAAGCACAAAGGAAGTCAGCATGCAAGACATAGAGTAGATGGAGTAAAAAAAAAAAAAAAACAAGACTCCTACCACATGCTATCTACAGGAGATTCACTTTAGACATAAGGACGAACAGCCTGAAAGAGAAAAGATGGAAAAAGATATTCCACATAAATGGCAAGCAAAAGAAAGCAGAGATGTCCATACTTCTATCAGACAAAAGAGACTTTAGGTAAAAACCGTCAAAAGACATAAAGACACATAAAGACAAATGAGTTAATTCACCAGTAATATATAACAATTATATATGCACCAAACAGTACAGCACTCAATTATAAGAAACAAACATGGACAGAATTGAAGGGGAGGCACAGAGAGTAATAAAATAGTAGCAGGAGATTTTAACACTCCACAATCAATAATGATCAACTAGATAAAGATTAAAAGAAGCAGATTTGAATAACACTATAGACCAACTGGACCTAATATACATAATACAAACACTCCAATCAACACAGTAGAATACACATTCTTTTCAAGTGCACATAGAAAAAAAGTCTTAAATTTAAGATGAAAATCATACTATGCATCTTTTCTAACTACAATGGAATGAAACTTGAAGTTAATAGTAAAAGAAAACTGGAAAATTCACAAATGAGAAAATTAAGCAACATATTCATGAACAACCAATGAGTCAAATAAAAAAATAACAGGAAAATTAGAAAACATCTTGTGACAAATGAAAATAAAAACATAACATACTAAAACCTATGGATACAGAAAAAGGAGTACTTAAAATTAAGTCTTATAATTAAGAAGACTGAGTCAGTAATCAAAACCCTCTCAACAAAGAAAACCCTAAGACCAGATGGCTTCACTGGAGAATTCTACCACATACTTCAAAAAGGATGGACAGAAATCCTTCTCAAACTCAAAAGATACTTTAAGAAACTACAGGCCAATATCCCTAAAGAACAGTGATGCAAAAATTCTCAAGAAAATACCAGCAAACCAAATTCAACAACATATTAAAAGGATTATATACCATGACCAAGTAGGATTTACTACTGGAAGGTTGGGTGACATGTGAAAATCAATCACTGTAATATGCCCATTAACAGAATGAAGGAAATCACATGATGATCTTGGTGGAGGCAGAAAAAGCATTTGACAAAATTCAAAACCGTTTCATGATTAAAACACTGAAAAACATAGGAATAGAAGGAAATTACCTCAACATAATAAAGGCCATATATTAAAAGCCCACAGCTAACCTCACATTAAAAAAACTGAAAGTTGGCTGGGTGCAGTGGCTCACGCCTGTAATCCCAACATTTTGGGAGGCCGAGGTGGGCAGATCACCTGAGGTGAGGAGTTGGAGACCAGCATGATCAACATGGAGAAACCCCGTCTCTACTAAAAATACAAAATCAGCCGGGCGTGGTGGCACATGCCTGTATTCCCAGCTACTTGAGAGAGGAAAAGGCTGAAAGACTAGCATCAGTATCTACACACTAATGTGAAACAATGCAACTAAAAATGAGAGGAGAAAGAGGGAAAAAAGAAAATGGAATAAGCTTGTTTTTGTATGGCAGCTGCATTGACATAGCAGCTGTTTTATAGTAAGTTAAAGTATGCCATTAAAAATATGACAAACCAGGTAAGATTAAGTAACAAAACAGATAACTAAATAAAGGTTTTCTTTTTTTTTGAGACAGAGTTTCACTCTGTCATCCAGGTTGGAGTGCAGTGTCATGATCTCGGTTCACTCACTATAAACTCCACCTGCCAGGTTCAAGCAATTCTCCTGCCTCAGCCTCCCAAGTAGCTGGGACTACTGGTGTGCACCACTATGCCCAGCTAATTTTTTGAATTTTTAGTAGAGATGAGGTTTCACCATGCTGGCCAGGCTGGAACTCCTGATCTCGTGATCCACCCGCCTTGGCCTCCCAAAATGCTGGGATTACAAGCATGAACCACCACGCCCAGTACCCAGCCTAAGGCTTTTTAAAAATAAATACAAAGGTAACCACTACAACAAAAATACAAGCCTTCCCAATTAACAAAAATAATAATTTTAAAGGGCAACATCTTTTTAAAGAGCATCTTTCTTTTAAAGGGAATAAAACATTGCAAATATAATCCATAAAATTATAAAATGTTATGAAATAGTTGAGACCAAACATATTCAGGCATATCAACAAATGTGAATGGATTTAACTCACCTACTCAAACAAAAAGGTTTTCAATTTGGCTTGTAATCCAAGGCTCAACTATACACTGTATACAAAAAAATCCTCCTCAAAATAAAAATAATGTAACTAAAAATGTGAGGAGGAATAAGAAAAAATAGAATAAGCTCATTGTTGTGAGCTTACTCAAAAATGATTAAGAAAGGGTAAAAATAAAGGGATGGACACAAGTTTACCAGGTAAATGGAGATGGTAAGAAATGTAAGCAGATCCTAATATAAAACAAGTAGAATTCAAGTCAAAGAAAATTAAACATGACCATAGAAAAGATGACTTTTTCTTTTTTTTTGAGACGGAGTCTTGCTCTGTTGCCCAGACTGGAGTGCAGTGGCACAATCTTAGCTCGCTGCAACCTGTGCCTCCCAAGTTCAGGCAACTCTCATGCCTCAGCCTCCCGAGCAGCTGGGATTACAGGTGCATACCACCACGCCTGGCTAATTTTTGTCTTTTTAGTAGAGACGAGGTGTCACCATGTTGGTCAGACTGGTCTTGAACTCTGATCTCAAGTGATCCACCCACCTCGGCCTCACAAAGTGCTGGGATTACAGACATGAGCCATCATGCCCAGACAAAAAGATGATTTTTTTAATGCTACGGAAAATCACAATTCACAAAAGAGATTTAGCATTTGTGATTATTTTTACAACAAGTAATGTAGCAAACATTTTGTGAAGCAAAAGCTACCAGATATGCAAGTACCAGTAGATAAAAACACACTAATAGTAGCAAACTTTAATATACCCCTATCAGCATATAACAAATCAAGTGAACACCTAAGCAACTTAATAAGGTTGATCTTACACTTATATATCAGACTTTATGCCCAAATGGCCCTTCCTTCCCAGGTACCCAAGAAACCATCATAAGAACTGTTCATGTATTAGTTAAATAAGAAATAATAGGGGCTGGTATAGTGGCTCACGTCATAATCCCAGTACTTTCAGAAGCTGAGGAAAGAAGACTGCTTAGCCTAGGAGTTCAAGACAAGCCTGGGCAACATAGTGATGCCTCTTCTCTACAAAAAATAAACAAAACTAGGTGGCATGTGCCTGTAGTCCCAGCTACTTGGGAGGCTGAGGTGGAAGGATCACCTGAGCCTGAAAGTTGAAGCTGCTGAGATCTTGCCACTGTACTTTAGCCTGGGCAGCAGAGTGAGACCAAGGGGAGGCAAGTGTAGGGGACAGGGAAGAGGAGAGGGAAGAGACAAGGAAGGGGAGGGGAGGGGAAAATTTTCTAAGCATACCCTTTGTAGAGTTTCAAATTTTAGAACGACGTTTGACATGCTCAAAAAATAAAAAATTAAAATCAACAGGGATGTGGAAGGAAGAACTCAACAGGGAATACAAAAAGAAACAACAAACCCTAAATTACCAGAAATGAACCCATATTAATGGGTATAAGGTTTCTTTTTGGGCTGACGGAAATGTTTTGAAACAAAATAGTGGTAACGGTTGTACAACATTGTGAATATACTAAAAAACACTTGTACACTTTAAAATATAGAATTTTACATTATATAAATTGTCTCTCAATTTTAAAATTTAAAAAAAAAAAGATAAAGTAACAGGGACCAAATTCACCCTTCCATCTGATAGAACCAACAAAATACCCTGACGGAATAACGAAACGATGGGTTTTACGACAATGGACATCAAGCAGTGAAAGCCAGTGAACTTTAAGAGAAGGAAAACAAATGAGGTGAGTCCTATGGCTGCCTCAGTAGTTAGTTCTCAGAGTATGGAGCAAGAGAATAAACTGAGGCAGAAGGCTTCATGAAGCTCAATAGACTTCATAGGTTGAGACAGAGACCAGAAGACCAAGGCAGCTAAGGTTCATTGGACAGAGTAGCAAAGAGCAAAAGAACTGCATGGAGAAAGAACCTAGGAGATCTAAAGAGGGTTCCCTGGAGTATTTGGCAGTGTACTGATCAGCACAGGTGCATGAAGAAAACACCCGACGCTGCAGAAACAACCATCCAAAAGAGTTTCAGGGAACATTGCCTGTTCCTAACAAGACTCAAAAACCTCAAAATTTAAAGGGCACTGGATAGCATACTCAGCAAAAAACACTGATTCAGTAGTGGAGAATAATTAACCCAAGAATGATCAGCGCTTCAGACTCTCTAACAAATTAAAAGAGCAAAACCCAAAAGTATCAAACTATTTACAAATAACTTTACGCATTATCAGATTTTCCAGTCTTGTTAGGAACAGGCACTCGTCCCGCAAACTCTTTTGAATGACAGTTTTGGTGCAAACGTGGCTCACTGCAGCCTCGATCTCCTGGGTTCAAGTGATCCTCCTGCCTCAGCCTCACAAGTAGCTGGGACCATAGGTGTGCATCATTACACCTGGCTAATTTTTAAAATTTCTCTTGTAGAGACAGGTTCTTGCCATGTTGCCCAGGCTGGTCTCAAACTCCTGACCTCAAGCAATCCTTCCACCTTGGCCTTTCAAAGTGCTGGGATTACAAGTGCAAACCACCATGCCCAGCCTTTACAAGGAACTTAACTGCATCCCAGAACAAAGCTCAAGGACATTTATAGGAATACAAAAATATTCAGCACCCAACAGTGTAATACTGAATGGAGATAAAAGAAACTCATTAAAAACAGTCAATCCAAAAAGTGGCAGAAAAAGAGGGAGAGGGGAATAAAACCAGAAGAAACTATGAGTAAGAAGACAGAGTCATACCTAACCTTACTAAAAATCATATTAAATGTAAATGGTTGAAACACCACAATATAGGGGCAGAGATAAAAACCAAATAGACACTTCCTAAAAACCTATGGCTCAAAGAAGAAATCAAAAGAGAAATAAATTAGAAACTATTCTGAATTAAATGAAAATGCAACAGGATGTAAGATGTCAATAAAGCAACATTCAGGAAAAAAACTTGTAGCACTAAACACCTGTATTAAAATAGAAAAAAGGTTGTAGCATCTACCTTAAAAAAACTAGAATAAAATAAACTGTAAGAAAAAAAGGAAATAAGATCAAAGAAGAAATCAATAAAATATAAAACAAAATCAACAGACAAAGGTCAGTAAAACCAAAAGCTAATTCTTTTAAGAAAATTCATAAAATTGATAACCTCTAGCCAAGTTAGGGAAAAAAGTGAGAAGACACAAATTACCAGTATCACAAGTGAGAGGTAACAACACTCCAGAGACTATTTGAACTTCATGATAATAAATTCAACAACTAGCTGAAAAGGACAAATTCCCTGAAAGAAACTATCAAAGCTCACTTGGGAAGAGACTGATAGCCTTATACCTATTAAAGAAACAACTGTACTTTAAAACTTCACATAAGAAAACTTCAGAAACAGATGGCTTCACTGGTGAATTTTACCAAATATTTGACGAGGAAAACAATACCAACTCTACGCAATTTTTTCCAAAATACTGAAGAGGAAGGAATACTTCCCAACTCATTCCAAGAGCCCAGTATGACTCTGATCCTAAAACCAGAAAAAGACATTGGAAAGAAAGAAAACTACAAATACCTGTTTATGAACTGAAGTGCAATCACTCCAAACAAAAATGTAGCAAACAGAATCCACTAATACCTTAAAAGGATAATACATGACCAAATAGGGCTTATTCCAGGAATGCAGGATTGACTTACATTCAAAATAAATCTAACTCATTCTATTAATAAGCTTAAAAAAAAAAAAAAAACAGGCTGGTCGAGGTGGCTTTTGCCTATAATCTCAGCACTTTGGGAGGCTGAGGCAGGTGGATCACAAGGTCAGGAGTTTGAGAGCAGGCTGGCCAACATAGTAAAACACTGTCTCTACTGAAAATGCAAAAATTAGTCAGGTATAATGGCTTGCGCCTGTAGTCCCAGCTACTCCAGAGGCTGAGGCAGGAGAATCATTTGAACCTGGGAGGTGGAGGTTGTGGTGAGCCAAGATCGCACCACTGCACTCTAGTCTGGGCAACAGAGTGAGACTCAGTCAAAAACAAAAAAAACAAAAAACAAACACCTGTATGATTATAGATACTTTAAACCATTTGACAAAAGCCAACATCCATTCCAAAAATTCACAGAAAACCAGAAACACAAGATAATTTCTTCAATTTGATAATGAGTATTACAAAAAATACTACAACTAACATCACGCAAAAGTGAAATACTAACTATTTTTCTCGGAATAGCCATTCTCGATAGTTCTATTCAATACTGTACTGGAGTTTCTAGTCAGTGGAATCATCAGACAAAAGAAAGGCAGTGGGGAGAGTCAAAAAAACAGAAAGAGTGAACAAACATCCAGATTGAGAGAGGAAGAAGTAAAACTGCCTTTATTCACAGACATGATCCTCTATGTAGAAAATCTGATGAAATCTATAAAAAAAAAAACTAGAATGAGTTTAGCAATATTGAAGGATACAAAATCAATATACAAAAAAAAAAATCTATTGTAGTTCTATATAGTAGTTACAAACAAGAAGACACTGAAGTGAAAAAAACGGAATCCAGACAATCTCCGCAAAGATCCCATTTCAACCTCCAGTGGTTTGAACCGTAACAGTGTGCTAGTTCCTTTCACTTTGTACTGAAACAACCTGCCACACATCCAACTTAGGGCTATCTGATTCAGCTGCTATGCAGCCCTGAGGTCTTACAATGATGGAGAGTTTTGATTGGCAAAGTCTTCATTCATGCAGAAGAGCAAAGACAGGCTTCTCAATTCTATCAACAGAATTTTAATAATGTGGCCCACGCTACTGGCAAAACACCAGAATTTTCCTTTTCAGTAAGCACATATATTTTCAACCATATCAATCCTCAATTATATGTATTATTTCCTAAGAATCTGTGACAGATTTAACTTCATAACCAATCATGTCTTTCAGTCTTTCATTTACATTGTTGGCACTCCAAGAGAGTTTAGTCTTAAAAGAGTGCTATCCAGCTCCTACTCAAGAAAGCACACATAATCAGCATTTTAGAAGGAAATACCTTCTGAACATTAAAAAAAAAAAAAGAAAGAAAGAAAGAAAGAAAGAAAAGAAAAAAGAAAAGAAAAGAAAAGAAAAGAAAAAAGTCTAACAATGGCTTATTAAAGTTTCATGTGCTTCAGGTTCAGAATCACCTATAGATGTTGAAACTAAACTCTCTTGGAGTGCCAACTATGTAAATGAAAGGCTGAAAGACATGATTGGTTATGAAGTTAAATCTGTCAGATTCTTAGGAAATAGTATGTGTAACTGAGGATTGATATGGTTGAAAATATATGTGCTTATTGAAAAAAAAATTCTGGTGTTTTAAGATACCAGTAGTGTGTGCCACACTATAGGCTGAAACAAGATCTATAGGTGATTCTGCAGCTGAAGCTCAGAATATTGTTTCAACACCTATCGGTGATTCTGAAACTGAGGCCAAACTACCAGAATTTATGATTCTGTAGGCCTGGGATGGAACCGGGCAACTGGCATTTCTAAGTTCTCAGGTAATGTTTGATGACGCTGTGCATTTGGGACTACAATCTGAGAACCACCATTTAAGGCAGTGCTACTCAGACTGAAATTCTCTGCAAGTACAAAAATCACTGTAAGCATTTAAGAAGGTTTAAAGCAATCAGAGTAATTTTATCTGCTGAAATTAATAATTTAAAAACTGTGGACTTGTTGTTTCTACATCTTTAATTTTTCTGTATTTTTATGGTACCTGACAAAAGTATTAGTATGCAGTAAACCAAAAAATTTTTAAAAATTGGTTCTGTGGTCAGGTGCAGTGGCTCATGCCTGTAATCCCAGCACTTTGGGGGGGCCAAGGTGGGAGGATGGCTTGAGCTCCAGAGTTCAAGACCAACCTGGGCCACACAGCAAGACCCCGTCTCTACAAAAATAAAAATAAAAAAATCAGCTAGGCCTGGTGCTGCATGCCTGTAGTCCCAGCTCCTCAGGAGGCTGAGGCAGGAGGATTGCTTGAGCTCAGGGGATGACGTCTGCAGTGAGCCATGATCATGCCATTGCACTCAAGCCTGGACTGACCCAGAGCAATACCCCGTTTATTTAAAAAAAAAAAAAAAAAAAAAAAATTAACAAAAAACAAAAACTGGTCTTTCACTACAGACAATTTGAAAAACATGGCCTAAAGAACATGCTATCCATCCAATTTACTAATATTCTAAATACTGGCTTGTAGGTAACATTACATAAGTTTCATTAACTTTGCCTCCCAAGGAAACACATCAGCTTTAGATAAAATTCAATAAAATAAGCAGTCACATTATTGATGTTTGTTTTTTCTGTAAAACTGTATTTAAAAACATTTATCACCTAAACAGTGTCCATTTACTATAAATTCCTTTTAAAATTTAATAACAGGGTAAAGATTTTTGTCTCCTGAAAAACAGCTGTGTTAACTGTGAAATGAGTAAGAGATGAATCATTCATAGTTGCTCTATCTTAACTGCCTATGAGGAGTATCAAGAAGAGGTGTGACTGGGAGGTTTTACTGGACTGAGTAACTGACATCTTAAACAGAAATATAAAAGTGAAAAAAATCTTGTGCAGAAAAATGTTATCCTAAACATCGTAATTCTAGAATATTTGAATTATAAATCAACTTTTGGAAAACTTAATTGTAAGTTGTATAATGCTAACTTGTACCACTCAGTAACACAATAAATGTTTACTCTTTTGTTCCCAGATCTAACTTTGGGTTTTCAAAAACCTTGTTTTAAATCAACAATTTCATAATGTTAAGTAGGACCATGATCTTCAACACCAACTTAGAAAGGTGATACTAACAACATCAATGTAGCTTAAAGCTTCACTCGAGAATGGAAATGATAGTAGTAAAAAACAAAAATTCAAAACAGTGGGTGAATATATTACTGATATTTGACTTTTAAAAGCATTATTTGGTATTCAGTTAATTTATTGATTTACAAAGTCATTTCTAAAATTATTTTACATTCCTTGAATACTAATAGTAGACAGATAACCCATACAGAAAATTTCAAGATCCCTATATATGAAAATAACCAATAATTAGATCTGAAGTTGTGAAAAAGACAGAATGATTTTACAGGTCTAGGATGGGTCCCAAGGTTCAACATTTTAACAATCTCCCAGGTAATGCAATATCTGCAGACCAAACTCAAGTAGCAAGGTTCTAAACTATATAAATGTCTCAAAGTTATCTTTATGGTAGAACCACTCTGGAAAACAGTTTGATCCTTTCTTTTTAAAGGTAAACCTTTTAAATATAACTACTATACAATGAAAGCATTTCACCTTTATTTATTTATTTACCCCAAACAAAGGAAAGCAGATCAAAGCCAAAAATCACTCTAAAGATAAATGAATAAACTGTGATATAGCCATATATTGAAATACTATTCAGCAACAAAAAGGAGTAAACTATTTATACAAGTTGCAATATGTATGAATCTTAAAAAAAAAAAAAATCACATGGAGTGAAAGAAGCCAGAGCAAAGAAAAGAGTATATACTATAAATCCATTTATATAAAATTCTACAAAATGCAAAACACTCATCTACAGTAATAGAAAGCAGATGAGTGTTTGAAGACCAGGAGGTAGAGGGATTAGGAGACAAGATATGTTGATTATCTTGACTGTGAAAACAGGTGTACACAAATGTCAACACAACAAATTGCACACTTGAAATATGTGTGTCAATTATACTTCAACAAATGTGTCAGTTATGCAGTCTGTGTATCAATTATACCTCAACAAATGTTATGTGTTTATTTATTTGAGACACTGACTCACTCTGTCGCCCTGGCTAGAGTGCGATCACAACTCACTGCAGCCTTGACCTCCCAGGCTCAAGCGAACCTCCCAGCTCAGCCTCTCCAGTAGCTGGGATTATAAGCACGCACCACCATGCCTGGCTAATTTTTATATTTTTTGGGAAGACAGGGTTTTGCCATGTTGCCCAGACTGGTCTCAAACTCCTGGCCTCCAGCAATCCACCTGCCTCGGCCTCCTAAACTGCTGGGATTCAAGGTGTGAGCCCCTATGCCCAGCCTAATATTTTTAACAATATCTTCCAAACGCAAAATTCTGGCTAAAATAATGTCACTATATATAAAATAGTAAGCTCTAATTCTTTGAAAATTCCATGTAATACACAATAGTATGCCTATACTAAGAGTAAAAGCCTCCTCTTTTCGTGAATTGAGTGGTAGGTGACTCAGAGTCCTTTAGAATCTTAGTTCCAGATAACCAATGAAAACATGTACTATAGAGCAGGGGTCCCCAACTCCTGGACCATGGACAACATAGCAGGAGGTGAGCAGAGAGCAAGCAAGCATCACCCCCTGAGCTCCGTCTCCTGTCAGATCAGTGGCAGCATTAGATTCTCATAGGAATGCAAACCCCATTGTGAACTGTGCATGCAAGGGATCTAGGTTGTGCAGTCCTCATGAGAATCTAATGCCTGATGATCTGAGGTGGAACAGTTTCATACTGAAACCATCATCTCCCACCCACAACTGTGGAAAAATTATCATCCACAAAACTACTCTCTGGTGACAAAAAGGTCGGGAACTACTGCTATTGAGTGAATAAAAAAGCCAGTGATAATCCAGGCCTTAGTGGTAAGAAAGATACTTATCAAAAACAAACACAAACAAACCTTAATCTATATAGTAAAACTGCAATTTTGCTAGCTACAGTTATAAATTTTGCATTAAATAATACAAAAACCACACTAGATACCTTTAGAGGTGTCTGTTTCATGTATCAACTCTCTATACTGCCATTCTCTCCCCTTCTTTTCCAAAAGGGTGTGCTGCCATCAGCCAAGCTGGTAAATCACCTCACCCTACCTGCAGCCATAGTTAACCATATCAGTCTAGATATATGACCCAACCTAGGCCAATTATACTCCAGCTCCTGGAAATTTAAAAATGAGACAAAATCACTACTCTCAACCAAAGCTGGCTGCTTAAAAAATAAAATGAGAAGCTCTGAGGTAGCCACTTTTGGCCAAGAAGATGTGAAAGCTCTGTAAGTCCTTTTGCGGGAAAGCAAATAATAAAACTAAAGACATTTTTTAAAAGAGTAACACCTCATTACCAAATGGGATTCATTCTAGGAAAGCTAGCATCGTTCAATATTAAAATATTCATCTCTAATTATAAAGAGACCTAAGGGGAAAATTATATGGTAATCTCCACAGATGCCAAAAAAGCATTTGAGAATATTCAACACTCATTCATGATAGATACCCTAAAGATTTTTTACATATGTTATGTACTTTTATGTATTACATACACATGTATTATAGGCCATTATAAATATATATATTGTTTTCTACATCTATAAATCAATACAAAATTATCTACATCGTATTTAATGAACACTAGAGACATTCACATTAAGTTCAGAAACAAAACAAAAATGCCCATTATCTCCACTACTATTTAACACAGAATTGGAAATATTTGCAAACAGAACAGGAAAATGTAATTAGAAGCACACTATTTGGAAAAGTAGAGGTGAACTAGCTCTATTAGGGGGTGATACGGTATCTAACTCAATTACATATGACAATCAGTGCAAAAACTAGCACAAACAACAATTTAATAAAATTGCGGGATATAAAATTAACATATAGAAATCAACAGCTTTAACAAGTTATAAGGTATAATGGGAGAGAAGATTCGATTTACAACACCAAATAAATGAAATTCCTAGGAATAAGTTCAACAAAAAAAAATGCACAAGACCAACCCTCCTATAGGATACACAAGTAGACTGTGACAAATGAAGAGACAAACCACGTTCCTAAACAGGAAGTCAACATCGTAAAGACATCAATTCTCTATAAGCTAATTTATAAATGTATGGTAAATCTGAATAAAAGTGCCGACATTATTTTCTGTATAAAGTTAGACAAAATAATAATAGAGTTCATATTTTAAAAATTAGAAACAATTGCCAGTAAACTCTAAGGAAGCAGAATAATGAGTAAAGGGAAGTGACTAGCTCTACCAGATATAAAAATAAATGATAAAAGATAATAAACAATTAATAATCTTATATTGAAAAAGATAAAACAATGATTTAAACAGTTTTTTTGTACAGAAAAAGGGAATAGAATTAAAAGTTAAAACATACACCAAATGGCCTTTAAAAAAATCCAAATGTGATTAAAATGGCATCTCATACCAGGGAGAAAGATTACTTTTTTTTAATGATGTTTAGACAACCGGATACCCACTTGAATGAATACACTGATCTACAAAGCAATGTATACTAGAACAAACTACACAAGTTCTAAGGAAGAAATGAGGTAATCAATTTGAAGGAGGAAATCTACTTAAATTCAAAAACCAGAAGCATTTTTTATTAAGGACTGAAAAATATCTCTGACTGATATATCAATTTCCCTCAATATGGAACTGAGTAGATTACAGTCAACATATATACCAGACCACTACCTAGTTAGAGTAATAACAAATTAGAATTGATGGTCAGCACACAGGAAGTTATTTAATGACCATATCTATATTTAAGATTCCCTTGTTTTGGAAAACCACTATTCTTTCCTCTGAAGCTCCCTTTAGACCAGTGACTCAATACAAGCTGCCATTCTCTTACACCAGCCATGTCCCAGGCTATAGTGAATAAAGCTAATCCAATAATTGAAGAGATGTTTCAAAATGAGCTAAAGAAATTATTTCCCCCAATTTTTCAATCTCAAGTAGATTTTTAAAAACAAACATCTATCTTTTTCTCTCTTACACACATATACCTATTCATATATAAATACATTACATATTTTAAAAGTATAGAAGGATATACATTCACCCACAGGTCAACCAAGGATACCTCAGAGAGGTGAAACTTTAAGGCACTTGTGCTTTATTCTTCATACTTTTCCTGCATATTCTGAATTTTTTTACAAGTAAACAGACATGATACTGTTATAACGGAAGAGTGGGTATTTCCAAAAACAGAATAATACAATGTGAACAATTTGGGGTTTCATTTTTCTATTTTATAGAGAAATTAACTATCTCAATAGTTAATGCTCAAGTGGCTGAGTACATTTCCAATAATCATCTGTCCTGTTTTATCTTCCTCAGAATGAGCACCTTCCTGTGCTGTGTTAATGCCCTAACAGTAAATAAACTTTTATTTACTCCACTGTTCCTAAACACAATTCCACTGCAATATAGGCAAACAGTATCTATATTTTTTTATTATTATTTTTTTTTGTAGAGATAGGATCTTGTTAAGTTGCCCAGGCTAATCTCAAACTCCTGGCCTCCAGTGATCTTCCTGTCTCAGCCTACCTAAGGGGGGGGTTACAAGCATGAGCCAGCGCATCTAGCCACAGTAACTAGATTTCCTTTAGTGCTTAACAGTAATATCTTTATATTCAATATATTTATATTCATCAGTGATGTTTCCAAAACAACGAAGAATCAACAAGTAAAATTCTGCATTTCACATCAGTATGAATTCAGTTTAAAGTTTTAAAATACTTCTCCTCAGATTTCTGAGAAAATTTAGAACTTCGTGATTCATAAGCAATGAAGGTTAACTATTTTTTAAAAAAGCAATCTGCATTATCAACTAGAACGCGTTTCTTAACCTCCTTAATGAGTCATCAGGGTCATTTACACTAGGTCTGATGATTCTCTGGGAGGGAAGTGGTAAACATCCATATGAAACTGTGGTAACAAAACAAAACAAACCCAGTAAGTTCACAGACCCCATTAAGCCTATCTAGGTAGCAGAGACCTCAGTTAATAAAACGAATATTTAAATGAAACTCCTTAATCCACAAAGTATCCAAATTGTTTTTATTCTGCCATAAGATTGCTGAAAATGCAGTCAGAAATCACAGTTCAGTACACTCATAACTAGTTTTGTCTCTAGTCTTCTGCCACTGCCACCATCCATGCACTGCCTCCACAATCCAACTAATAATGATCTACTACAAATATACAAACTTGAGGATGTACCCTGCAAAACCCTAATTCCCCATCAAGATTAAACTGTATATTTACTACACAAAGGGGGAAAAGATATACACATATCTTTTAATAAAACTATAATACTCATACAAAAAAAACTATGTAACATACATAGATTAATATCATTTACCCCTTATCACTGCATAAGTAGTAAATAATATATAACCCAGGTTGCTGAATTCAGTTAACTAAAGCAGTGTTTTTAATACTGTGAGTTGAACCACTAGTGAATCATGAAATCAATCTAGCAGCTCATGACCAAAATTATTTTTAACAAAATAGAACTGAGAAGGGAAAAAGATATATATATATATATACACACACACAGCTAATCTTCATTACTTGCAAATTCGCTATTTGCAAATTTGCCTACTTGCTAAATTTTATTTGTGACACTTTCTCAGTCACTTGCAGACATGTGAAGAGCAGTGAAATACTTGAATGGCCCACCTGACATGTTCCCATCTGAGGTCAAACAAGGTGACACTCTGACATCTCGTTTCAACTCTCACACTGTAAACAAGCATCCTGTTCATGTTCTATTTAGTGCCATGTTTTTCACATTTTGTGCCTTTTTTGGGTAATTTCACTGTCTAAAGGGGCCCCCAAGTATGGTGGTAAAGTGTAGTCCGATGTTCCTCAGCACAAGACTGTGATGTGCCTTGTGGAGAAAATACAAGTGTTACATAAACTTCGTTCAGACATGAATTATGGTGCTGCTGGCTGTGAGTTCAATGTCAATGAATCAACTATGTATTTTAAATACAGAATTTAAAAACAGATACATACATAAAACAAAGTTACAAACTGATCAGCAGATGAAACTGTTGTGACCAGGGGCTAGCAAGAACTTAACCCTGTATTTCTCCTAGCAGCAATGGCTTAGGTATTAAATAATCCTGTGCTCATGGCAACATATTAGAACATAACTACCTCAAATAATGAAAATCTACTGTATTAGTATGTGTAGAACATAGATATGTCTGTCAAATTACACTTTATTTCAGTGACGTGCACGCGCACACACACACACAATGAAGTCAAAAAACATTTGAAAGTCAATGAATTAGATCACAAGGAAAGAAACCCTGGAAGGTGGATAAAATCATGTAAGGCAGAAAGCATGGATCATGGGCACACACACCAACCCCTTTTTTCTACCTAGACAAATCCATTCTACTGAATCCAGAATCACACCTAACTTGTGATTTGGTTGGTAGATCCAGGATAAAGCTTTTAAGTGTACTTGATAAAAGCATCCCAGATATTCTGGTATGTGGCCAAGATAAGAACCACAATACTACCTTTTAAACTGATGGTTTTCAAAGTTGGGTTCCTGGACAAGCAGCACCAGGATCACCTGGGAACTTAAAAATGCAAATTCCCAGGCCCTATACTAGACTTAATCAGACACTAAGAGGATAAGACCCAGTGATCTGTGTTTTAACAGGTCCTCTAGGTGATTGTGAAGCACGCTAAAGCTTGAGAATCACTGACCTAAATCTTTTCCAATTTTTTGAGGAGGTATTTTGAAAGCCCTGATGAATTCTGCAAGGTGGCTAGGCTATTTCAAATAAACTCCTACTGTCCAAGCACCTATAATGTATAAACAATCTTCTTCCAAGTACTTGCTTTACAGAAACCGACCCCTGTGCCTTAAGCCAAAATTAAGTAAAACCTATGCATTACTTGATTAATAACCAAGCAGCACTGTTTCTTTATGCCATCCTCCATAACAGTTTCTGTTCTTCTAAACTCTTTCAGTAGGCACTGTTTATAATACAATTTTGCCTGTCCTAAAAGGTGAATCTACACTAGACCCCAGAAATGTTTCAACTCTCTTAACAGCTCTACTTGGTATTACACATTTCCCTGTATGAACGTAACAATAGGCATCTAAAATCAACTCATGGCATTCTGGCATACAGGAATCATTTCACGACTAATTTTTAAAACTTATTCAATAGTACATTATAGTCAATTAGCTATTACATCAATCGACATTTAAACTCTGGTTCAAATCATGTCCCTCATGACATAAAGTTCCACATTACCATTTTCCACATTAACATATTAAAATGCGTTAATCTGTGTAAAACTCTTTTCTCTCCTCCAAAACTATAAGCTGCTTGTGAATGGGTACCACATCTTATTCTTTTCTGTGTCTAATGCACATAGCAAGTGCTGTAAATTCAATCATCAAGTATTTAGTGAGCAACTACCAATATGCCACCTATACCAAACAATGGAGTATACAAAGGTAACAAAGACAAGGTCCCCGTGCTTATGGGGCTAAGTTACTGAATGAATAAACATCACAAACAACTACAGTGAAACTATGAGACAGTGCAGTCTATACGAAATATCTTGGCTTACCAATATGATACCTGAACAGGACAGCTTTCTACAAAAGGGTATCTTATTGTTGCTTTTCTGACCCAAGTTACTACTTAAAGCCATAAATACAAGTTACAGTAAAAACACTAACAAGTCATTTAATCAATAATCTGACTTTAATATTTTTTGCATAAAAATAGGAATACAAGCAGAAGTCCTATGAACAATGCAAGGCTTTGCTAACAACCAAATTGCCACTTAGGGAAATGACAGGTTAAGGTTTGCTATCCAAACTACAATCAACTAACAGGAAGCTACATTCTGCCAATTCTCAATTCGTTAGAGATGTTAAAGGGAAGGAATTTAAAATCAAAATTACCTGACCTTATAACTCTAGATTAAAAAGCTAACTTTAAGATCACATGTTACTCACTTACAAAATGAGTACAAAAGAATTACTTGGTTACTTTACCAAGTAAAAAGTATTTGTCTAGAAATTTTCTAGAATATACAAACACACCCCTAACAGTAGCTGCCTCTGTAGCGTGTCTGTGGACCTGAGGAAGGAAGGACACTTACTTTTTATGTATATGCTTTTGTGCTGTTAAATTTTTATATTTAAATCATGTGGATCTATTATTTTTCAATTTTAAAAAGCTAGTAGTAAATGCGCTAAATGTGAAAATAAGACAATTCCATCTACAGTAGCATCTCCTTTATAGTTATGGGAACAAAATCTGCAGCCTGTGTGGATTTGGGACAAGGACGACACAGGAAAGAGACTACCATTTGGGCCATGAAAATTCTCCTCAAGATTTCTGAAGCTTAGGTCATAAGTCCCAAAACAACCATAGAAAGAACTAAAGGGTCCATGAACTTGGATGAGAAAACACAAACTTCTAACAAATTTAACATTTCCTTCAATTCCTAATGTAGACAACAGACCATAGTAGTACTAGCAATACCAACAGAAACCCTAGACCTTTTCATGTCATAGACCTTTTTATGTCAGATTATGTCAAAATACTGTTTATACTTAACAGTATTTGAATTTACAATAACTAGATCCAACTGTAGATTCTGTACTTAATGTATTAATAAAGCACATATATTAAAAATTGTTTATTTTGCTAACTTTATTTCAATATAATTGATTTATCTGATTTTATTTTACACATTTATGGCATCATTCTGAGGAGTTTCACCAAACTGCCAAAAGAGTCCATGGCACCAAAAAAAAAGGTTAAGAAGCCCTGGATCGTAATTCTCAAATTAGATGCAATACCCTTCACTTGGAAATTGAAGGACGAAGCATTCTGGGATTATTCCAACTAGAATGTTCCAGAAATTAATGGGCAGGAGATAGCTGTAATAAACTTGTTTTGCCTGTGACTATCCCATATAACCAACTACAAATCGAATGCTAATAGTGCTCCAGTTGGAAACATCTCAAGAATCAAACAGCATGACTACCCTCATCAATACCATACTTTTGAGTGTTTCCAAACAAAAGTGTTCATCCAAGAATTCAGTGGTATACTGGAATGACTCTCTTCACTTCTCTACTGTACAACACCCACTGAAAAGATTTTCACCAATAATACTTATTTTCCCCATAACTAATCATCTAACCTAAAAAAAAAACCTCATTCTGTAAAACAAAAACAATATTTCACTATTAATTACTCAGGGTCCAATTATTACTCTAAGGATTAACTAAAGATTTAGTTCTCTTAGCAACACATTTTCAAGGTCTTTTAGTTTTTAGAATGAATTTGATCGTTAACTGCTGTGCCAGAAAATAGAGAAGGAAGGAGGAAAATACATATGTTAACTTGCTAATGTTTGAAAGCTCTTTTTTTTTTTTTTTTTTTTTTTCAGAGACCGAGGCTTGTTATGTCACCAGGCTGGAGTGCAGTGGCACAATCCCGGCTCACTGCAACTTCTGCCTCCTGGGTTCAAGCAATTCTTCCGCCTCAGCTTCCCAAGTAGCTGGGACCACAGGCGCGTGCCACCATGCCTGGCTAATTTTTGTATTTTTAGTAGAGATGGGGTTTCACCATGTTGGCCAGCATGGTCTTGATCTCTCGACCTCATGATCCGCCCACCTCGGCCTCCCAAAGTGCTGGGATTACAGGCGTGAGCCACTGTGCCCGGTCCTTTTTTTTTTTAAGAGACAGAGTCTCAGTCTCACTCTGTCATGCAGGCTGGAGTGCAGTGACACTATCACAGTTCACTGCAGCCTCAAATTTCTGGGCTTAAGCAATCTTCCAGTTTCAGCCTCCTAAGTAGCTGTGACTACAGGTACATGCCATTCCACCCAGCTAATTTTTTTTACTTTTTGTAGACATGAAGTCTTACTATGTTGCCCAGGCTGATCTCAAACACCTGGCCTAAAGCTGTAAAAATGTTTAACTGGCATGAGAAAAAATGTGAAACACTATCACAGAACAAAGTAAGGGAATACTCTATATTTTACTCCTCCATCAACCTTCACATTTGTTATCCCGTGTCAAAAAATGGCTGTTGCCTATGAGACGCAGACAAGTTTTTACAAAAAATGTAATCTTGGCCAGGAGTGGTGGCTCATGCCTGCAATCCCAGCACTTTGGGAGGCCAAGGCAGGTGGATCATGAGGTCAGGAGTTCGAGATCAGCCTGGCCAACATAGTGAAACCCCATCTCTAATAAAAATACAAAAATTAGCCAAGCGTGGTGGCCCATGCCTTTAGTCCCAGCTACTCAGGAGGCTGAGGCAGGAGAATCACTTGAACCTGGGAGGCAGAGGTTACAGCGAGCCAAGATCACATCATTGTACTCTAGCCTGGGCAACAGAGCAAGACTTTGTCTCGAAAAAAAAAATGTAATCTTTTAAAACTAACTTTTCAGATACTTTATTAAACAGATAAGGAAATGGAGCTCAATGAGGTTAAGTAATATACCTTGCCCATAAGGAAAGTGGCAGAGGCCAGGATTGAAACCTAACTCGCAATTTCAAAGTTCCAACAACTTCATCGAATTAGCAGCAAAACTGAATGCTGCTTGTTGACTCCCCAATCAACAGTCTCATGACCTTGGCCCATTACAAAAAAAAAAAAAAAAAACAACAAGCTGGGAAGTAAAGATGAGTTAGAGAGGTAGCAGATAGGCTGACTCTCCACTCTGTATTCTTCTGACTTTACAGCAACAGCAGCTGACAGTAAAACAAAAAACCTAAAATCAGACAGATACAATGCAATGGTCCTGAGGAGAAACTAGAAGGGACTGGCATCTTCCTCCACAGTGTTAATCCTGTAAGAAGCAGTCCTGTGTGATAAAATATGTAAATTTGAAGCTCTGTCTCATTAAAATAGTATAGATAAGGCAAATAATCGAAGATCAACTTTAAGTTAAAATCAAATAATCACGACAGACCAATGCCATCTACATTGTTCTTCTTCATGGTTTATTCCTATCAGCCTTTCCTCCTCATGCTGGTCCCTATGCATCCATTACTGTTTTTCTACTTCAACTCTACTTAAAACCAAATGAAGATGCAGAGCTGCATTGTTTACCGATACAACCAAACTCAATCCAAGTGACCTGCATCATGCTAAATGCCTGTATTACAAACTTTTTATCACTTAAGATAGAAAGTGACAGAAGTGCCTAGATTGTTATCCTGCCTGTCTTAGGTATTGAATAAAATAGACGTGATATCTTCCTTAAGACATTTAGTCTAGTTGGGGAAATAAGTGTCTACTCTCTCTCGTGCACACGCTCTCACTTCCTCATACATATATAAAATTCACACACACACACACACACACACACACTCGAGAAAAATGATACTAGAAAACTAAAATAAACTCTAGTGGTAAGGACTAAAGGTACTACTGAACTTCAGAATACTTACAGCAATGAGTAAGACTAGTAAAGATAGTGAAGAAGATTTCATGAAAGCAAGGAAATGATCATAACTAAAACACACACAGAATGGATTGCTCTACTGAGCTCTAGGAAAAATTAATCATAGATAGTGGGTGAATATAACTGATCCTCATAAAAGAAAGAACTACAAGCTAAACTGACAGAATCTCAGTAGTGTTAAAGAGTTAAACCTTACGCATTAGTATTTTCCTAATATTTAATGTCACGTTTGTTAGTTCATCTAATTATAATTCCGGACAATATGCCAATAGATAGACATGTGGATTCAGAGGTGCAAGTAATTCTTAGAGCCAAAGGTACCTTAAAGGTCACTCACTCCAATTCTATTTCACAAATGAGAAAACTAAGGGCCAGGAAGGTTAAATAATTTCTACAAGGTCACACAAAATTCATCCCTTACGACTTTGAAAATTAGTAAGTGTGAAGAGTTTGCTTTCTTTAAAAGGACACTGGAGACTTCTTTTACAGTCTTTAATTCAAATTTCATTTAAAACATAATACATACAAAATATTCTAAGCTCATTAAAACATGCTACAAATTTACGGTTTGTAAAAACATACTAAGTATACAAATTCACCTTGGGACAAACCACGGATTAAAATGATTTAACAATTTAACTTCCTAACTTTTGATCATGCTATATTCCTATCAGTAGACCATCTCTCAGGAAAGTTCCCTGGCTGGGAAGGTAACACTTACCAACACAGGTACACTAACTTCCCCTGCTCTTTGAATGGTTTGATTAATGCAAACCAGACCAACAATGCTCTCTATCTCAAGAATCTGGAATTTTGAATTTTTAATGGGACAATAAATGATAGGACAGTAAAGCTATAAAGGACCTTAGATATCATCTAGTTCTCAACCCATTCATTTTACAGATGAAGCAGTATAACAGTGAAGCCAAGAGCCCCAGAGTCAATCAGCCTGAGTTCAAATTCTGGCTCTAGCATGTTCTTTTTTAGATGGATGATCTTAGGCGAGTTACTTAATTTCTAAAGTTTCAGTTTCTTCTTCTGAAAAAGAAGTAATAATAACACCTATATGTCCTACTGGTATAGTCAGCTCCAAACCATCTACTGAGTTTAACAAAGTGCCTGGCACATGCTCAACACAACAACACACACTCAAATGTTAGCTGTGATGGTAGTGATGACAACCTGAGGCTCAGAAAAGCTAAGCAACTTCCCAAATAGTGATGACAATCTGAGGCTCAGAAAAGTTAAGCAACTTCCCAAATTATATGGCCATTTAACCCATTTAGGCATAAACGGGTTAACCCACGACAACCAGAACTAGAAACAAAAAATCGTACCTCAGTGGTGTTTCTTCTATACCACCCTACAAATTCCTAGGCCTAACATTCAAAACTATCTACAATTTAGTATAATTCTACCTTGTTTCCAACCTAATCTCCACCCCCCTATTTTTACTCCTTCATTCACCAAGTGCTTCTGTTTTAAACTGTTTCTAGTGCTGAAGATATAACAGGGATAAAAGGAAGGGGAAGACAGAAGTAAAAGATGTTTGCATGTCTGAACAAAAACAGGAGAATGATATGGTCAGCAACATCAGAGTGCAGTCCTCCTGAAGTTTCTATTAGCAGGAAGAAGAACAGGTAATGACTGACAGAAAACATCTAACATGGAAGAACCTTCCTTTGGTCTACTCAGCATCCTTAGAACTTGCTTTAGATAGTCCTATGCTCAAATATTTGCTTCAACATACACCATGCAACCAAACCTGAAAGACCAAATTGTTACATCTCTCTCCAAGAAGACTTCTATATAGCATGCAGTCAATCTCCTCATGCCACTCAACTACACTAACATTTAACTTTCTCTAATGCTCTTTTGATGTCTGTCAGGTTGACTTAACCCTGCAGTTTTTGCTAACTTTCCAGATACATGTTTTTGGCTTTAATGGTTCATTTAGGTTCCATGAAATCAAAGTCTGCATCTTCTTCGACTCCTAACAACATTTCAGCACACAGACTTACCACAAACTTCTGCTATACAAAACACTTTAGTTTCCCAATATCTTATTTAGATAGCAACTGGCATTTAGATAATGCCTGGGATGTCCTTTGCTTTTGTTAAAAGAAGAAATGCTTCATGTTTTTACAGCATAAATTTACAAAACTGCATTTTCTACCTGCTCCTTTATAAAACATGAAATATATTAGAGCCAACAGAAATTTTGAAAAGATAACAAGACTGATTAAATTCCCATCTATCATTCAAAATATCACTTAAAATATTAACATCACGGCAAAAATTAGACAACATATGAGAGGAGATACAGCAATTCAAATTAGTCATGATCTTCTTTAAAAATAAGGTGAATCACATGATTCATGTAGACTGGTACATTCTGGTATGAAAACGTATCTCACACAAATCTACATACGTCTATGAGAATTACTTAAAACAAGATAAAGATTTGCACTGCAACTATATCCACGTGTGAAAAGATTCTCTATTTAAAGAGGCCTCTGACTCAAGAGGAAAAGAGGATATAACATTTAGGTACACATGGTACCAAAGTAAGCAACCAAAAAGAATTCCTGGAAGAAGAATTTACCAAACTCTGCTAATAAATTTTATATACAGATAGATATTCTGGGGGTGGGGGAGAAAAGACAAAAACAGCTTTTGGAATAGAACAGAAAAAGAAATAGAAGGCCATACATTTTCAAGTATGTATTATATGTCAGCCACAGTTCCAGGCACTTGGAATATATTAATAAACAAAACAAGCAAAGATTTTTGCCCTTAGAGATATTACATTCTAGCAGAAGAAAAATCTAAACAATAAAATGGGACAGTTTCCCACAAATTTCTTACATGCTTAAGATAACATAAACACTGGGATAAATGTAATGGTGTCAATACAGGGGAAAGCAAAGTTAACAAACTGCTGAGAATAAAGAAAGAGAATCTGAAAAGCCAAGAGCAAAAGTCAGACCAAATTAAGTGATAAAAAACTACACTTAACAATTTATAACAATTTAACCAAACTGACATCAAGTTTTCCAAAATTATAAAAAGTAAAATATTATTTACGAAAACTATACTGAACTTAATCACAGTTCAGATGATAACTCTGGGTTCTGTAAGAACCCTGAAGAGGCAGGAGGGTTACTATGAGTACATGCTTCTGTGACACCAATGTCAAGGGTCTGAATTCCAGCCAGCACAAGCAGGAAGACCTTTTGAGTTTTTCTTCTACAAAACAGAAATGGTAATACCACAAAGGGCTGTTACCACAATTAAATGATAACCAAAAACTGGAAACAACTCAAAAATCAGAGAAATGCATAAAGACAGCATAACAAATTCACTGGAATACTACTCAGCAATACGAAGGAACAGACTGATACAATAAGGATGAATCTTAAATGCATCGTGCTGAACAAAGAAAGCTAGATACAAAAAAGTAGGTATAATTCCATTTATATGAAATTCTAGAAAAGGCAAACAAATCTATAGTAAAAAAAAAACAAAAACAAAAAACAAATCAACAGTTGCTTGGAACTAGCTGTGGAGAGGGATTGGTTGCAAAGGAGCACAACGGAATTTTTCCAACGTTGGAAATGTTCTATATCTTGTTTTCATGCATGTATACATTTGTCAAAATCCATCAAACTCTACTGTGTAAGTAGGAATATTTATTAATCATACTTCAAAAAAGTTTTTTAAAATGGATGAAATGAAATAATATATGTAAAGCCCTTAACACAGTATCTGGGATATATGAAGTATTCAATAAATAGTAGGTATTAGTAAAAACATCAACTACCACTACACAACACTCATCAGGAGGTGGCAGAATTGCTGACTGCCTGATTTTTCTGGTCTAAATTCTAAATAAAGCGTACAGTACTTGACCTAGACCAAAAGACAAAGTTAAATGAGGACCCCAACTGGCAGCTCTTAGCAAAGGACAATGATAATAAGGATAGGGAAGAAAAGAAGTAAAAGATGCTTGCATGTCCAAAAGAAAAAGCTAACAGTATGACATAGTTATCAATGATAGAATGTTACCAATGCCCAAGAACACCTGAATCACCTCATCCAGGCACTGTCAGAATGTAACTCAGTCAGAATGTAACTCAAAATTGAGTCAATGACTTTGTTTATATAAACAAAGTCTAATGACAGTCCAATAGCTACACAGAGGAGACAGGCCTTAATTTTAAGGGTGGGTGGGGGTAGAGAGGGAGTGGGAAAAAGCCATCCTTGAAGACTGCAAAATGAAGTCAAAAGATTTAGCCAATCAAGCAGGACAGCACAGTTCAGAGACACACAGAAACAATTATGAATCTATAAGCCAAGGTTTGTTGGTTACAAGCCTACTGAGTCAAAAGAAAAAAGCTTACATAGATAAGGAGTTAAGGACATCTAGATATTTTAAGTTACTTAAAATTCAACTAAAACACAAAACATTTGTGAAATATACGACATTTTATTGCTCAGAAATATTTATCAAGGCAGAACCATTTTTATAAATACATAATTCTGTTTAATAACAGAAGTCCTGTAAATAAGACCAGAGAAATGAATCTGCTTTCACTTATGAAAGCAGAAGTCTTCTGACATACATATGAAAGAAAGAATGAAAAAAAAGAAAAGAGAGAGAAAAACTAACACCCCAATTGGACACTCTGGGAAGCAGAAGACTTCAGAATATAAATCTTAACTGTTAAGGTTTGTTTAGTTTTGATTTTAAGAATCTCCGCTTTTAGCATTTATTAAAGAGGCAAAAAGGACAAGACAAAGAATCACAGGTTCCGGGTTTCAACTCTAGTTCTGGCAGAATTTGGATTTCTTTTTCCTTAAAATTGGGCAATTGAGGTAGGCTACTGAAAAGTATCCAAGTTTAGCACTCATGCTCTAGTTTGAAAATAATTTTTTTAAAAGAGTCAATATAAAATTGCAAGGCGTGGCCAGGCGCAGTGGCTCACACCTGTAATCCCAGCACTTTGGAGGCCGAGGCAGGTGGATCACCCGAGGTCAGGAGTTTGAGACCAGCCTGGCCAATATGGTGAAACCCTGACTCTACTAAAAATACAAAAATCAGATGTGCGAGGTGGCGGGCACCTGCAATCCCAGCTACTCAGGAGGCTGAGGCAGGACAGGAGAATTGCTGGAATGCAGGAGGCGGAGGTTGCAGTGAGCCGATATCACGCCATCACAGTCCAGCCTGGACCACAAGAGCGAAACTCCATCTCAAAAAACAAACAAAAAAATTGCAACACGAGTTAAGCACTTTAATTTTAATAGAGCATGAAAAAATTACTCTGTACGTTATCTTACTAAATTAAGATAAAATACTAAGGACAATGTATGTTGCTGATTGCAAAAAGCAATATATCTTCCAGGAGTTTTAACTGTTCATTCTGGAAATTTCTTGACTCAAGTTCTAAAATAATAGGATCCAAGTAATTACACACAATACTGGTACTTTTAAGGCCATCTTTCTTTTGGGTCAAGACCCACAAAATAGCAAAAACTTCCAAAGTTGTGCTTATTAGAGTTCGATGAATTAATTCTTGTACATAATATAATTTTACCTTAATTTTCCTTTCCATGAGTAAGTGAGTCACGTTAGAAACAAATTTTATTTTAAAAAGGAGTTCTCACGTAGAAAAAAGTTCTCACAGCTCCAAACCTTACGGATAAATGCTGGGTTTTGATTATATATTATATATATAATATAGATATACACACACACAGATGTATATATGTTATATACGTGTGTGTATACACACAGTTAAGTTCATCCTGATGCTACGGCCATATTCATTTGCTACAGAAAATTTAAGACTTTCAAGTAATCACACACCAGAGAGAAATGTGTTAAGTAAGAGCAGAAAGTAGTAATAATAACAGGGTAACATAATGAGGTCAGAACACTACCAGCCAATCAAAAGCATAAAAGCATTTCCTGCAATATTAATAGTCAAAAGAGAAAACCAATCACGGAAACCTAGAGCTTCCTTCTGACAGTCACAGAAGCAAGAGAACCAATCCTCACACACTCGAGGTTGACAATAAGGCGGGACTGTAGGTTCATTGAAGAAATTCTTGAGGGTGCAGTTACTATGAACTTCGCACACAAGTAACATCACTCGAGTCATAAACACTCTTGTCAATACAGATGAAATTCAACCGTATGTAAAATCTAACCCATCGGAGGAAAAGCAGCAATTTTCTGAAAAGGTGCCATGTTATCAAAATTACAACTGCCAATTCAGACGCACTAGGTCCTCAACTTCTAAGGACCACCCCGTAATGACAATTCTCGAAGACAACGTTGCGCCAGCGGCCAGCTCGGGAGCATCACCCGCTCCTCTCTAACGCCGCGCACGGAGCGCGGCGGTCCCGGCGGAGGAGGCAGAGCCCATCCGCCCCGCGCCCGGCTCGACTCGGCTGAACCGGCCGGCGGGCGGCTCTCGGACACTGAGCCCCGCTTGGTAGTCGTGGCCCCCGCCCTCCCCCGCCGCAGTGCTGCACCGGCTCATCCCGCTGCACCGTCGCGGGCGGGGGAGCCAGGATGATTACATTGCTGGGAGGAAGACGTTTGTTTTGAAAGCGCCTTACTTTCCACAGTCATTTCAAAGAGAACCCAATACAAAACCAAATTTAAAAGTGAAAAAATAATAATCTTGCCCAGCCAAATAATACCCCGCCATTAATTAACCCCGCGCCTGGGGGAGGAAGGTGGGAAGGTAAACAGAGACCGTACGCCAAGTGCGGCCAGCGCAACCCCCTGCGCCATTCCCAGCCGCCGCTTACGGCAAGGCCCCCTTACGGCAGCGTAAGCAGCGCTGCGAGCTAATCACAACACTGGGACGCAACAACATGGCGGCCGCGGGCGGGCGCTACGCTGGCCGAGAGGGTTTACGCTACTCCGCCGGCGTAGAGTCCCATGCGTTGGAGCGGCAGCGGCGCCCTCCAGCGAGCGTAAAGCGCTCTGTGAATGGCGAGGCCCGACTGACAAAGGGGAGGGGGGAGGAGGGAAGGGGGGGGTAATAAACACTCGAGTCCCTACCGATTCCTCCTCCTTCTCCATCCCGGTGGGCATCTGGGGCACGGCCCGGTTGATGGAGACGCAGTCGTTGAGATCAGGCATGTCCTTGCCGCGGTAGATAGGCAGCGGTTTGGCGGCGTCCAGCGCCCGCGCTCGGAAGGAGAGTTTACTCATTGTCTCCCCGCCTTACAGGAACAGCCCGGGCGGCGGCGGCGGGGCGGGCGGGGAGGGGGGGAGGACTCCCGCCGCCTCCTCCACCTCCTTCCTCAGTGCAGCGCGGCCGGCCCGCTCCTCCTCCTCCTCACTGCCCCCGGCCACAGCATGGGCGCCCACCCCGCCCGAAAACAGCCCCCCGCCGCCCGCGGCCGCTTCCACACACTAGATCCGCCGCTCGCCCGCCCGATCCGCTCCCTGCGCCATGGCCAACATGGCGGACATTACCACAGCGGCGGCGAGCGATCCCGGCAGCCCGCGCGAGAGCGCGCCCCCGCCGCGGGAACGCGCTTCGCCCTCTCCCTCCCTCCCTCGCTCCTTCCTCTCCCTTCCCCTCCCTCGCCTGCCCACCCACTCTCTCCGCGGCGCTGCCGGCCCGCGGGAGCGTGCTCGGTCTCGGTCTGCTCCGGGGAGAGGTGGCGGTGCCGGCGCCCCTCCGCTCGCCGGCCGGTGCTCTCGCTGTGTGGCAGGTGCCAGGTGCGCAAGTTCGCCCGCGCCCCGGAGCGTGCGCCTCTGCCTGCGCCGCCCGGTCACCCCTCTCGCTGGGTGTCCCGGAGGACGGCGCCGGGCAAAGACAGCCGCGTCGAGCAGCGCGTGTGTGCTGAAGTCCGGGAGCGGGAAGGGAAGGTGTCGACCTGGGCCCCACCAGCCACCACCCAAGCCTGTACTCGGACAGCGCTTATCCCCAAGGCTCCCCGAGCTCAGGCTAATTATTCGCATCCTCTGAGGCACACATCCCCGAGAGGTGCAAGAGGTCCCTCCAGTCAATCCGCTCGGAGGGGCGCCGCGCGGCTGATGGCAGCCCTCTCCTCCGCCGTCTCCTCAGTACCTATCCGAAAGAGCTCTCCAAGGTGGGGCAGCGCGCTCGTTCTCGCCTTCGCGGGGAGGATGCTCAGGGCAGCAGTGAGGGTTCATGGTTTGAGGCTGCCAGATGCAACAAGTGAACTTGAACCTGTCACCCAAACTTCGGTACAGCTGTTTAGTGGATGGTAGGTATTTCTCTGAGTTCAAAAATAGTAGCGTTCTTAAAAGTTCAGCTTCTAAAAATTTAACCAAAGGCAGCACACATTTGCAAAGTAGCAGATGAGTGTCAAATGTGGAATGCTGTAGAAGTCTGAGAAAAGGTTCCTGTCTCGGAGAGCTTTCACATTAATGGGATGCCAGGATGGTTGGAAAGATGAATAACAGTAAGAGAAGTAAATAGCTGAAGAAAATGGCAGCTGGAAAGATAAATGGCAACCGAAAAAAAAAGTGTAAATATTTGAAGAGAATAATACAAGAGATGACACAGGCAGTAAGTAGGACATAATTAATTACCAAACGAGATGTAGGCAATAACTGTGAGAGTTCAGAGAAAGGAGGCATGACTGCAGCCTAAACTGGTTAGAGAAAGTTCTCAGGAGGAGGGAAAATCAAGGTGACTCAAATAAGTACTAACTTGTTGACATCCACCTGGTTTAGCCAAGAGCCTCTTGGTTAGTCTTTAAGCATTACACATTTCTCACAAAATCCGTACAGAGAGAGTTTTTAACACATTTTACCATTTTCTAATAGTCGATCAATTCTTTGCCTAATGCAAAGAAAGGCAGATGGTTTCCTAAAGACCAACAGTGAAAAAAATTGATTCCTACTGTCATTTCTGTGACATCAAAACTGTATCTCTTCCTCTATTAAGTCCTTTTTCCCCTCCTCCACTTCCTCTTCTCCTCCTTTTTCCTCCTCTTCCTCTTCCCCTTTTCTCTCTACAGTCTTCTCCTTTGAAGGCAGAATGGTGGACATAGTCTTCATGATAGCGTCCAAATAGTCTAACCAGTCTGTCCTAGCAAAACTCGGAGTATTGTTTAGTGGAGCTTGAGTGTTTTTCATATACTTTGTTGTTGGAAACAATAGTGATGCTGTGACTCATTTCTTGTAAGCAGTACCTTCCTCAAGCTTATGGGCATGTCCTGCTCTAAGTGCTATCTCTGGAACAGTTCCAGTTCTCTGCAAGGAAAACAAGAAGTTCTTGGGAGGGGGTCAGCACCGGGTTCAAGCCTGAAAGGGAAGAAAAAAGAAACAGTTGAAGAAATGAGTCATCCAGAGCTTTCATCTGGATGCCCAGCCCTCCTCAGGTTCAGGAAGGATAGCTTTCTTCTAATCTCTATGTTTAGTTTCACTGTTACTCTCTCTCAGAAAAGGACATGTTGAGTATGTATAATATGCCAGCCATTGTAGTTGCATGTTATGTATATTATCTCAACTAACTGAATTCCACTTATTATAACTCTATGAAAAAATATAATTTTACCAATAAGAAAACTGAGGGTCACAAAATTTGCCAAATTTCAATTCTAACAACTCACAGAACTGAGTTCAAATTCAGGTCTGACCTGACTCCAAAACTCTTGTTTTCTCAGTGGTGCTACCCTGCCATCCAAGCTTTTCAGCTTATTGACCAGTCAGCATTTTAAAGCTGCTAATCCAAAGTTGATGACTAAGACCTTCCAACCCATGGCCAAGAGAGTGCATAACCCAGAGCCTAAAGTTGCAGTAGACTCAAGGAGGGCAGGCACAATATCCGTCTGCCAATCACTGTATCCTCAGTTCCTTGCCTCAGGTATGGCAGGCATCTAAGGTATATTTGTTGACTGATATTCCATGAAGAAATTCGCTGATACTGACCCCATGCCACTCTAGCTTATAGTTTATATACCTTACTGGCCTGTCACCTGACCTAGCTATTGCTGCCAATATTTGCTATTACTGTGGTCTACCCAGTTTCCAGCTTCCTGCCTTTGGGCATAAAGATTTTAGAACCAATTAGAGCAATTCAAAAACACCTTTTTGAAACCTGGAATTTAACTATAGGAAGGGATTTTTGCTGTAGTAGTTGTTTCTTTGTTGTTCTTTTACTTTGACCTTGTAAAAGATTTCTTCCCCCATCTCCATTTTCTTCTCACCCTGTAGGCAATGATTATAGAGCTGGGAATAAAACTGTATGAGGCAAATAACACAATACACTTTTCAACTGAGATACAGCCTGTGTTTTCTTGGCTTCCAATTTAGTGCCCAAACCAGCATGCCTCTGTTCGCATTTGGAAAGTAACTTTTATTTGTATATAAGTATTACCTTTCATAAAGTTTATTTCTGATTGATATGTTAAATACTCATATAATTGTTAATGCTAAAAACAGAAAATGTCTTCTTATAAAATAAAAAATTATGAAATATTTTTATCAAGACCTGCTTCAAATGGATGCGCAGCCTAATCACCAATTTTAATTTTCACGTACAATGCACTGAGTACAGTCATTCTAAAATCAGTACACTTAAATATGCTCTGCACCAATTCCAAATGACATGCATTTAGCCCAGCAAGAATAATATATGAGCACCCAAGAATTAAAACCAGTTTTAAAGCCATATCAAAATAAAATCACTATCTAAATGTAGTCTAAATTAGAATAAATGTCAAGTAACTGTTAGAACTGGAATTACATTCCAGTTTCCATTTCCCAGTACTATAATCAAGGCAGGCAGCTTCCAAATAATGGACAAATTAGTTTTTGAAAGGAATCTTAAAACTAGTAAACACAGTTGCTATTCAACTATTTCAGAGTTTTGTAGATGTTAGGTTCTTTCTAATTGGCTCCTGGTTTCAGGAAACCCAGTTGAAAGTTAATTGGGTTGGTATGTGAACTGCATCTCCAGCCCTCCCCCTTATGTTCCCAGGAATGAGCCTAGTACTAATAAAGCTTTGTTGTTTTCCATATGTAATCTGAATGTGGGGTCTGCATTCATTACAATCAACTGGAATCAGTTCCGTGGTTCCAGTGCCCTTTTCTGAGGCAGCTCTGCATCTTTGAGATGTAAGGACAGAGACTACACTGAGAGGTGACCTGCCAAACATCTACTTCTACCTCTACATTTGCCACAGTGGGAATAGCAGATGGTAAATAAAAGTTTGTGGCTGTGGCTCAGTCTCTTAGCAGCATCGCTCCTCTCAGACCCGGTTGGAATCACAGGGTGCCACCTTGTGTATAAGCTGACGATTTACTTCCCAGTTCCACAGAGGATCCAAATAGACTCCAAAATAATCAGCCTGAAAGCTCTGCATTTTGTTAACTAAGAAAAAAATGAAACAGATTTGAAAACACACAGCTCCAGAGGGTCCACAACACCCAATTTTAAATCACACTGACTTGTCTCATTTGTTGCCCCACCCCTGACCGAAAAACACACCCAGTGTACTCCACACTTGGAATAGATTGATGCTGCTCACTCAAGCTTTTGGATGTGGATAAGAAATAAGTAAAGCTCTCGTGATGAAGCTAATGAATCTGACTTGGACACTTATGTGTATCCAAACAGCAAGCAAGCTATGTAATTTCAGGACTTTTGATTTTTTTTTTTTTTTTTTAGACAGTCTCACTCTGTCACCCAGGCTGGAGTGCAGTGTCACAATTTTGGCTCACTGTAACCTGGGCGTCCTGGGTTCAAGCACTTCTGCCTCAGCCTCCTGAGTAGCTGGGATTACAGGCGTGCCCAGCTAATTTTTGTATTTTTAGTAGAGGCAGGATTTCACCATGTTGGTCAGGCTGGTCTCAAACTCCTGACCTCATGATTCATCCACCTTGGCCTCCCAGAATGTGGGATTACAGGGGTGAGCCACTGGGCTTTGGATTTTTGAGAAGCTCTAGGTTCCATCGAGCCGATGAATATGAGCCTACTTATTTTAATAAAATCGGTAAAATAATTATTTTAATAAGCATTTTTAAAATAAAAGTTCATGATGCTGAGGTTTTAAAAATGGCTGAGTTTGAAACAGAAATACAATGTTGGAGCAAGGCCATAGGAGGTAAAAAGTAAGATGCTCTCCTATCCAGCTACCTTGCCCTTGAGAAATTCCACACTTGGAGGAAACCTGCTCTAAATTCAGCACAGCTGTCACTCAGCTGAAGACACTATTACACTCATGGAACTAGCTGGACGATTCATATTATTTTCAAAAGGGTGTTGGAGTGGAGATCCTGGGATTTGGGGGCTACTGGTGCACACCCACTGTTGGTTTGGGGATCCTGAAATGTATATTCTTCTCAGCTTCTGTCTCCATTGGTGCATCGTTTTCTCCTCAAGCATCTCTGAAAGGTAACTTGGAAGATTGTTTCTGTCTCTGTGAAGGCAGTTTAGTCTCACTGACTTGCTGGCCCATCTCAGACAACAAGCAGGCTCAGAGCATTGAGCTCACTGAGGTCCAAGTGTTAGCTAAGAGGAGTCCATTATTAGGAAACCTGGGTTGCTAGTCTAAATGTGGTTCCTCTCACCTATTTTTTAAATCTCTACTGCCAACAAAGGACTAAATGTTCATAACCACAGATTTGTGAATGGAGTGTGCAGCTGGAATCCTGAATTGAATAAAATTGGTGAATTGATTTAGTAACAGCCATGCCTTACTGATCTTACCTTTGTTGTCCCATAGAACAAAATAACCTGTTTCCTAAGAAAAAGGTTCTGATAAGTAGCATATTGAGAGCCCCGTAAATTCCAGAGTGACTTGTTAGGAGGTAGAAAGGAAAGCAACTCTGTTTTCTCCATATCAGAAGACAAATTTACTTGTCTCTCCTCAGCTGTTAAAGGTGACTTTGGCAGGGGAAGAAACAGAGATCATTGAGATAAAACACACTAATTACCTAGAAATTTACTGACTCACCCCCACCTCTCACCTTGTTTCGGAAAAGATTTCAGATGGCTTTTGAGAATTGCTAAAATATGCTAGGATAGCATTTGGGCTGTAAATTTTCTAGTAACATGAAATTAGGAAACCTTGTCAGCTTCACAGTTCACAATGTCCATTAGATAAAATGACTGCTCAGGAGATTTATAGTTATTCCTGGTCTTCATTGCAATGTCCAAGAGTCTTTATAAACAGAGCAACTAGGTGACACAGCAGATATTTCAACAAATTTTTGCAATAGACACAAAAGAGGCATCCAAGGGCTGTTTCTTACAGTGACCCTCCATATACACTGATGGCATAATGCAATCCAGCACAAGCAATTCTGCAGAGGTTAGAATGGAGCTGGATGTCTGAAGCCACGAGCCCCACCCCATATAGATCCGGGCATATGAATGGACACTATGACCCCCAGGCAATCCTGCCTGAAGATTGTTTTTCTCTCAACTGTCTTCCGATAAACTGTGCTGCAGAGAGCTCAAAATTGTGCTCTATTACAATTGCCCGAAGTGTAGCTCTTCTAAATGCCCAATTAAGGGCAGGCCTATATGCCTTAAATGACCGTGCTGTGGAGAATATTTTCTGGAAAGAAAGAAGCTTAACAAGAACCAGTGCCTGAATAGAACAGAATAGTCCCTCCTGCTCTTGCAGTGAGCTAAGGTATATCCACTGGCAAAGCCAGTAATTTGACCTTTGCATAAACAAGGTGTGCATTGCTACCTCAGGTTGATGGCATCAGGGGGTGGGGAGGTGGGGAAAGGTTGTTCTTGCACACTGCATCTGTGTGAAGGTTGTCCACTAGTTGGTATAGCTGTTGTTTGCAAGCTTTGTTTTCTAGCTGTGGACTCTGCTTCCAGTGCTTACACTGTGCCTTTACTAACTTAGAAAGAGAGCTGCCCCATCGCTAACTTCTGCTTCTCATGGGCAGCTTTTGTAGCCTAGTAGACTGTGTAAGGCTGGTTTTGAAGGAAACTGAGTTTCAGAGTGTCCTCCTATCCTCTGTTAAAGGAGAACATTAGATCCTCTTAGCCATACAGGGGACACTTAAATACCAAGTCCCCATCTTTCGCACTTACCCAGTCCAGCAGTTCTTGTAGCACTGTGCATTCCCATCTAGAGCTGGTACATAGGTCCATACCTACCAATAACCCAGACCTACCATTTTAGGAATATCTTGGGAGATTTGCATGGGCAAAGGGACTCCAGAAGTGGATGTCAGTTTGAGAACCAATTTTCAACACCACATTGATGCCTTCTACTAGGTTTGAAGGTGGTTATAGCTTGATCTGGAGGTTGGCGCTTGAAGGCCCTACTTTTATGGTCTTTTCTCCTACAATTTCTCTACTTCATGGGAATTAAATGGCTTAAATATCATATGTCAGCCCATGTGTGAAGTGACACCAGTCATTTAAAATGTGCCTGAGTGACTAACAAAGAAAACAACATTTGAAACCTATTTTAGGTATGAAGATAAGTCTGGAATATTTTACCAAAATATCCCCTTAGTACGAGAAATGAGATTGCAGGGAAAGGATGATGGTAAAGAGAAATACTTACTTTTCACTTGATAAACCTCTCTGTTATTATTCTAGATAGATGGTTTTAAAAACTCATTTTAAAGAATTACAATCTGATAATAGAGCCTGCTTGGGCTTTGGAGAGAGACACAGCTGGTCTTCCTGTATTCTATCACCCTTGTTAAATTGCTTCACTTCTGTGAACCTCTGTGACTTTGTGAAATGGGTATAATGTGCCTATCTCACAGGCTTCTTATGAGAAGTAGACAAAATAACATGATGTAAATTGGCTAACACAGTGCCAGGCACGCAGCCCCAAACAACATTAAAGCTACTAATTCTATTCCCTTACGTCAGCTTTTTTATTTACGTGTCTTGAAGTGATTAAAATTAGATAACATTAGAACTGTAGCACATATAAACAGTGAAATCTTGAGTTTCTACTCCAGTTTATGGTTCATTTTAAATGCACTGAAACTAGAGTAAACTGAACAGACACCCTACCACCCCTCCACACTCCCAATTGACATTTCATTCCATAGCCTTGGTTGGGGCTCATCAAACACACAAGAACAGAGTGGAACTATTATTCAAATCATCATGGCCATAGGGCCCTGCCAAAAAGATGACATTAGAGCCTTCAAAATGGAAAGATCATATCTTTGTTGGAGAGACATATTTATACCTAAATACTTAATCAGACTCTGAAAAGTCAGATTTGTTTCTCGTTGTGCAAAAGTTCTCTTCAATAACTGTAATGAGATGAATTACATGACCTTAAGACTGGATTTGAGGGGGAAGGATTCTGCTTTTTCTTCCTCCTTCCCTCTTATCCTCTCTCCTCCATTTCTTCCTTCCCTCTATCCTCCTAATTTATGAAATTCTAAAGATAATTTTAAAAGTCCAAGTTTCTGTCGGAACAGCAGCGTGGTTAGCTCCTATTCGAAATCAGAAAGAACTAGGCTACTTACCCATGAAAAATCCCCCTAAAATTCATGGGCTGGCTGTGTCTGAGTTTATGTTCACCTGCAAATAAGGCTACCATGTTCACAAGGGATATCAGCAGGAGTAGTTATATAACATCTATAACACACTGGGACTATTTCCAAAAGAATTTATAAATGCTGTTTGAAAATGCTTGTCTGATTGTTTTCAACAAATCTGTCTGATTGTATTTATCCTAATGTGTCCCCATCTACACATCTACATTGGTTTCATAAAGAGTCAACATCTCTCATACTCAAATCTGAGTGAGCCAGAGCCATTTGAGTAGATGCTCTTCTTTTTTTCTTTTTTGGTAATAAAGGAAGGAGGTAATGACACTGATTTGCTTATATGATTTGTAAATTAATTCTGAAAGTCTTTCCAAAAGAAAAGTTTCCAAAATGCAGTAAGCTTGCCAACTCTCTGCTTTGAAGGATCATACTGATCTGAATGTGTGTATTTTGCTTGCTTACTAAACCAGGCCCATCGCTTACTGTCTCTCCTTTTTATTATCCACTAATATAATTTAAATAAGAAGCAAAACACTGGAATATAAGGCTGGTAGCCTTGATTTTACTAACCTTTCCTGACTCCTGAAAGGTGAGAAAATTCTCTTAACAAGAGATTAGCCAAAAAAGAATAATAAATATCCTGCTTGGCTCTGTGTTCTCTGGCAGGATATTTTATTCTTTGTTAGTTTTATGAATTTATGAACAATTCTGAAGGCATTCTAAGTGAATAAGCTTGATTTTTTTCAAATGTCCATTTAATTTTATTTATTTATTTTTAGAGACAGGGTCTTACTCTGTCACCCGGGCTGGAGTGCAGTGGCATGATCATGGCTCACTGTAACCTAGAACTCCTGGGTTCAAACAATCCTCCCACCTTAGCTTCCTGAATAGCTAGGACTACAGGTGCTCACCACCAAACACAGCTAATTTATTTATGGTTGGTTTTGTTTGTTTGTTTTTGGGGGTTTTATTTTTGGTAGAGACGGGTCTCACCACATGGCCTAGCTGGTTTTGAACTTCTAGCCTCAAGCAGTCCTCTCACCTCAGCCTCCCAAAGTGCTATGATTATAGGCACAAGCCACCACACCTGACTTATATGTTAATATCACCTTTAAGTGTACTGATTTTATCACTTATAGAGTCATCTTACCCAAATTACAAATAATTTGCCATTACATGAAATATAAAAGAGGGAATAACCCCAAAATGCTTAGAATTGAGAATGTCAACTTTGTTTTCATTCCCAAATCAAAGATTTGTTTCCCACCCTAGAAGTTGATGCCTGCTCTCAATACTACAGCTAACAGCCCAGAGAAAGCACAATTATTGGCTTTTCTTCTGCCCTCTAGCCTGATCTATAGCAATAAATTCCCAGGGTGGCCATGCAATTACACACAACGTGATCAGTATCACAGCAGGCCCAGCTAGATATGATACACAACATGATCACTTACCCAGTAGGCACCGTTCAATGTGGTTAGACAACATGATCACTACACAGCAGGCCCTTTTCAATATGGATTCCTAACATGGCCCTGACTAATATACCAGCACCTTGCGTGCATCTGAACTGCAAGCACCATCCCTGCAAGAACAGCTTGATGGCGACATATTATATTATACCTAACTCCACGTGTGCACTCAGGTGTAGACAACCTGCAGAAGGTCGTTTAGCACAGCAGCCTCTGCCATAGAGAAATTTGACCACAGACACAGCGGAAACAAATTTGGCCTTCCAGACAAGCTGTGATAGGACCTCCCAATGGGACTGTTAACATGGCAGGCAATATTCTAACTTTAGCCAAGTGCCAATAAGAAAAAGCCTAAAGATGAACAAAAGATCTGTAATTTACAAAACATCACAACAAACGGACCTGAAGAAAAAGGTAAGGAGCACACTGCTTGTGTTGAATGTAGATTTTCCTGCATCCATACCACTAGTGCCTGTGGGAGAAAAGAATGCATTTAACATCATCCTGCTACTCTCATTAGAGCAAAGCCTTTTGATGGAAGGTGCTATGTCTCTGAGCTGCTTCGATGTCTGTGAAAATACGCCAACTTTTTTGTGTATAGTAATGTTATCAACCATTGTGTACAATACAAAAGAAAAGCCTTTAGGAAAATGAATGAAGTATTTCTTTTTTTGCCAGCTTTAAAGAAGCAAATGGATTTGCAAATTTGAAATCAAAATAACAAAATTTGAAATCAAATTAACAAAAAAGGGAGTAATTATTTTATCAAAAGGCTTTTCATTTATTTTTAAATGATGCTACTCCCATAGACTGCAATTTGGCTGATCTGGAATTTGGCCCAGAAATATACATTTAACAAATATACCAGGTGATTCTGCATCAGAATATTTTACACAGCTTCATCTCATTGGTTCCTTTTTTCTTCATTTTTTTTTTCTCTAATTTTCATCTTTCTCTTCTCCCTATGTTTCTTGCCTCCTTTCAGTCTTTGGCTCCATCCTCCTCGATTTTTTTTTTTTTTTTTTTCTGTTTTTCTCCAGGTATGGGTAGGAGATGCTGGGGGAAGGGTGGTGACAGAGATGGGAAGGTTGGTTGGACAGCTGTGAGAAAAAGAGGATAAAGCAAATCCTGCCAATTTCATAAGCTTCAAGCCATGTTTTAAAACAATACAAGGCCTCTGTATATTCCCTGTGCCTCTTTAATTGTAGCACACAGATCATGCCACCTAATTTTCCAGTCATAGTTAATAAATAGAGGTCACCAGAGCCAAGAAAAGATGAGCAGAGATCTTGGATGGAGCTTGCAATTGTCCAAGTTTGTTTCTTCCAACTAAAAAATGCTTCATTTACAATTCTTATGGCAAATGTGGGTTTGGAACAGCTATTGTCTTAGACTCCCACCAACAGTCTTTGTAAATATTGAGGTTCCAGCTCTCATCTCTTCCCTTTGCCCTTGACCCCAATCTCCATCTATTTACAGGCCTTTTGCATTTGTTGTTTTCTGTCATGGACTGCTTATTGAACATGGGTGCAGCAATATGGGTTGGAAAAAACCCTACCTAATTCAGGAGGCAAGGAAACCTGGATCCACACCTGACGCTGGCATTAGTCAATCTTGTGATCTTAGACAGGTTGTGCGACCTCTCCAGCAGCATTGTTCTCAGTTGTTAAAGTGAGGGGTTATCTACAATGTTCATTTTAGTTCTAAAATTATACAGAATCAAAAGAAGTCATATTACTCTTCTGTATTGCTTCAAGATAAACAGGGCCGGATATGAATGATAACAAGTTTTCAGCATCCAGAATAGGTGATTTTTTTGTCCTTAAAAAAAATTAAAACAAGCAATATCTTACCTAGAATCAAAATTTAAAGGCTGCCAAGTTTCCTACTGTTTTTGTTAGACCATAATCAAAAGTAGTCTGCATGGTAAAATATAAACTTAAAAAGAGGCTAATGTTTTAAATTAGCTTCTTAAATTTCCTTATTATTAAGAATATATTTTTATCTGGGCGTGGTGGCTCACTCCTGTAATCTCAGCACTTTGGGAGGCCGAGGAAGGTGGATCACTTGAGGTCAAAAGTTCAAGACCAACCTGGCCAACATGGCAAAACCCCATCTCTATTAAAAATGCAAAAATCAGCCAGGCATGATAGCTCATGCCTGTAATCCCAGCTACTGGGGAGGCTGAGGCAGGAGAATTGCTTGAACCTGGTGGATGGAGGTTGCAGAGAGCCAAGATCACACCACTGCACTCCAGCCTGGGCAACAGAGTGAGACTCCATCTCAAAAAAAAAAAAAAATATATATATATATATATGTATATATACACACACACACACACGTGTGTATATATACAGATACATATATGTGTATATATGTATACATATACGTGTATATGTGTACGTATCTATGTATACATATACGTGTATATGTGTACGTATATATGTATATGTACATGTATATATGCGTGTGTGTATATATATATTAATCTTATCTTTTAAAGAAACTACCAGAAATTTAACACTTTTATTGGATTAAATCATCAGTTTATTATTACCACAAACTATTTTTAGATGCCCTTTGAATAATGAGAAAAAAATACTTTTAATTATTTTCTGAATGCTTATAAAAAAATGAGACTATGGTATGGAATTAAGACGTACAGGGCTCTTGGGACAGAAAAATCACAGGGAGCAGTGGGGAAGAGAACTGACACTTAGGGCACAATCTCATCACCAGGTGCTATACTAGACACTTTTAATTCATTTAGCAAATAATTATTAAATGCTTGCTATGCCTAACCTAAGAGCTGAGCATGGAATGGGGAACAAGAAAGACATAGACTTTGCCCTCATTTAATCCAGTAACAATCTTTAACAATCCATTATTATTGACCCATGTTCTTTGCACAGGTTACTTTGTATTTTATTGCAACTAATGAAGTTTACAATGTTTCCTCTGGCCCAGTGTGGTGACTCATGCCCGTAATCCCAGCACTTTGGGAGGTCGAGGCTGGTGGGTTACTTGAGGTCAGGGATTTGAGATCAGCCTGGCCAACATGGTGAAATCCCATCTATACTAAAAATACAAAAATTAGCTGGGCATGGTGGCACATGCCTGTAGTCCCATGCCACTGCACTACAGCCTGGGTGACAGAGACTTCCTTTAAAAAAACAAATAAACAAACAAAAAAGTTTCCTCTTAACCCTTGCAAGACATAAATCATAAACATACCTTTCCTTTTCTATCCTACACCTGATATTGGTGATTAGTTAAGTGCTGTTGAGTAAAGAGCTGTTCAGGATCCATAAAGCAGGTAATACTTCCTTGTATTCAATTAACTACATTAATAATATTAGGCTCTCACTTCTCCCATCTACCCAGGCAGAAAACTTAATCAGAAAATTTAACAATAGCCTGAAATTTCCTCAGATTTCATAGAGTTCAATATTAGGTTTTTTTGTTTTTATTTTTTATTTTGGTCAAATACACACATTGCAAAATTTACCATCTTAACTATTTTTAAGTGTATAGTTCAGTATCATGAAGTATGTTCACATTGTTGTGCAACCAATCTCCAGATTTTTTTTAATCTTGCAAAACTGAAACTCTATACCCATTGAATAACGACTCCTCATTTTCCCCTGTTCACTCTCTATGAATTTAACTATTTTGGTACCTTATATAAGTGGAATTATACAGTGTTTGTCTTTTTGTATTTGGCTTATTTTACTTAGCATATTTTCCAAGTTCATCCAAGTTGTAGAATGTGTCAAAATTTTCCTTTTTTTTTTTTTTTTTTTTTTTTTATTGAGTCTAATTATTTTTTCTAAGGCTGGAGTGCAATTGCACGATCTTGGCTCACCGCAACCTCCGCCTCCCGGGGGCAAGTGATTCTCCTGTCTCAGCCTCCAGAATTTCCTTCCTTTTTAAGGCTGATTAATATTCTACATTTTGTTTATCCATTCACCTGTTGGTGAACACTTGGGTTGCTTCTACCTCTTGACTATTGTGAATAATGCTGCTATGAACATGGGTGTGCAAATGTCTCTTTAAGATCTTGATTTCAATTCTTTTATATATACTCCAAAGTGAAATTGCTGGATCATGTGACAATACTATTTTCAATTTTGGGGGGGGGGGGGAACTGCTAGACTGCTTTCCATAGCAGCTATACCACTTTACATTCACACAAACAGGACACAGGGTTCCAATCTCTCTACTTCTATTCCAACATGAAATTTTGTATGGTTATTTTATAGTGGCCACACTAATAGTGTGAGGTGATATCTCACTACAGTTTTGTTTTGCTTGCATCTCCCTGATGATTAGTGATACTGAGCATCTTTTTGTATGCTTGGTGCCCATTTGTATATCTTCTTTGGAGAAATGTCTATTCAAGTAATTTGCCAATTTCTAAAGTTTTCTGTGGTAATTGAGTTGAAGTCTATATTGTTTTTGTTTGAATATTTAATGTAACCAATAAAAAAAACCGGAAATTAAAAATAATAAAGAACCCATTAAAAATCATAAGAAAATGAATGTATAAATTGGAGCTAAATTTTCTGGTGTTTTGTGGAGCTAATCCCAATTTCCATGGCCCGCTGCATGTTCATGTTTTCTTTTTCTGTCTATCAGAGCCAGGAGACCATTGTCAATGGGGACTTTTCTTTTCCAACTATCAGATAGGCCTTCTCATGCTGAAGAAAGTGAAACGAGGAAATGGTGGGAAAGAACCTTGAAAATGTAATCAAAAACTTTCCCCATCATGGCCCTAGGGTTATTGCTTTTAATCAGAGATGACAAAAGTTATGGCTAACCATAACACTGGTTTACCAGCCCCTCCTTTTTTTTTTTTCAAGACAAAGTCTCACTCTGTCACCCAGTTTGGAGCGCAGTGACATGATCACAACTCACTGCAGCCCCAACCTCCCACGCTCAAGTGATCTTCCCACTTTTCCCTTCCAAGCAGTTGGGACTACAGGCTCATGCTACTGTGTCTGGCTAATTTTTTTTTTGATTTTGTAGAGATGGAGCCTCTCTATGTTGCCAGGGCTGGTCTTGAACTCCTGGGCTCAAGCAATCCTCTCGCCTTGGGCTCTCAAAGTGCTGGGATTACAGGCATGAGCCTTTGTTCCTGGCTGGTTTACCAGATGTCTTGACCCAAGTTTGAGACTCTATGCCTGGTTGAATTTGTCAGAAATGGGTGACTCTTCCATAAAAATTAAACAGAAAGTACACTGGCTACGCATCTTTGAACTTTTTAGAGTATTTGTCTGCTCTCATCCCTAGCATAAAGTGGAGATACTGGGGAAAGAGGAACGTGTTACAATTATTTCTTTTCCGTACATTACATCCCTAAGACTTTCACCTTTCTCACTTCATCCACCCAAACATTCAGTAATGCCTACCACACTTTCTACTGAGTAAGTAGGCTTTCTACAAAGTGCTATGAGGGTTCAAAGATGAGAAAGTATCTGCTCTCAATGTATACTGACTAGCATAGGGGACAGAACACATACACAGTTAACTATGGTGCAACATAGAAAGTGATAATTATCTTAAGAGAAACCCACACCAAAAAAAAATGCTCTGAGGAGAGAAACTTTGTAGAGATTACATCTGGCTGATGGGTTTGGGAATACGTCAGAGAAAGCTCTAAGGAGGAAATACTAGCTGGTCCTTGAAAAAGATGTGAACAGTTGGAAATGGGGCAAGAAGTTCATTTTTGGCAGAAAGAAAAACAATTCCATCAAAAATGGGCTCAGGACATGAATAGACAATTCTCAAAAGAAGATATACAGATGGCCAACAAACATGAAAAAAAAGGCTCAGCATCACTAATTATCAGCAAAATGCAAATTAAAACCACAATGCAATACCACCTTACTCCTGCAAGAATAGCCATAATTTTAAAAATCAAAAAATAATAGATGTTGGCATGGATATGGTGAAAGGGGAACACTTCTACACTGCTGGTGGGAATATAAACTAGTACAACCACTATGGATAAGTGTCGAGATTCCTTAAAGAAATAAGAGTAGATCTACCATTTGATTCAGCAATTCCACTACTGGGTATCTGCCCAGAGGAAAAGTCATTATAAGAAAAAGACAGTTGCACATGCCTGTTTATAGCAGCACAATTTGCAATTGCAAAAATACAGAACCAGCTCAAATGCCCATCAATCAGTAAGTGGATCAAGAAATTGTATATATATGTATATATACACATATGATTTAAATATATAAATATAATTTAAAATATAAATATGTAAAATAAATATATTAATATATATAATTATATATATATATATATATATATATATATATATAAAATGGAATACTATTCAGCTGTGAAAAGGAATGAATAATGGCAACCTGGATAGAATTGAAAACCATTATTCTAAGTGAAAACTCAGGAATGGGAAACCAAACATATGTTCTCACTTATAAGTGGGAGCTGGCTGGGTGCAGTAGCTCATGCCTGTAATCCCAGCACTTCGGGAGGTTTAGGCAGGCGAATCACCTGAGGTCAGGAGTTTGAGACTGGCCTGGCCAACATGTGAAACCCTGTCTCTATAAAAATACAAAAATTAGCCAGCCGTGGTGACAGGCACTTATAATCCCAGCTACTAGGGAGGATGAGGTGGGAGAATCACTTGGACATGGAAGGTGGAGGTTGCAGTGAGCCGAGATCACGTCACTGCACTCCAGCCTGGGTGACAGAGCGAGACTCCACTGAAAAACAAACAGAAAACCCAACAACTGGTAGCTGAGCTATGAGGATGCAAAGGCATAAACATGACACAGTGGACTTTGGGGACTCTGCGGGAAGGGTGGGA